>ONZH01012298.1:0-303497 GCA_900303285.1 Rhinella marina
TTACTAGAGAGGGGTCGTTGATCCAGGGAGTTATTCTGATTGCCTGATTGGAGTCAGGAAGGATGTTTTCCCCTAAAGTGAGGAATATTGGCTTCTACCTCACAGGGTTTTTTTTGTCTTCCGCTGGATCAACTTGCAGGATAACAGGATGAACTGGATGGACAGATGTCTTTTTTCGGCCTTATAAACTATGTTACTATCTCCTACTGTATATAAAGTAGACCTCCTGCATATAGGGCTAGTACAGAGGTCGCGCTACGTTTTTTTCCGAAGAGTAAAAATACTCCTCTGACCATTTTTGAGGAGTATTTTTACCCGAGGAGGAGTACGAAATCTGCGGTAATTAAAATACATAATACGCAGGCCTGCACTTGCTCACATCTGTGTTGGAGGCTGCATTTGGAGCCTTTGTTGCAGATTCTGTTGAAAGACCAGACAAAAAAGCCTTGTATGCAGGAGTTTTTTGTCTGGTAAAAAGACAGATCGCAAATGGAAACTGAACGGATCCCATTGTAGTTGGTGGAGTCTGTTCAGCTTCCCTGTGGGGTGACAGAAGGAGGGGGAGCAGGGTCACTAGAGGGGCGACAGGGGGAGCAGGGCCACTAGAGGGGCGACAGGGGGAGCAGAGCCACTAGAGGAGCGACAGGGGGAGCAGGGCCACTAGAGGGGCGACAGGGGGAGCAGGGCCACTAGAGGGGCGACAGGGGGAGCAGGGCCACTAGAGGGGCGACAGGGGGAGCAGGGCCACTAGAGGGGCGACAGGGGGAGCAGGGCCACTAGAGGGACGACAGGGGGAGCAGGGCCACTAGAGGGGCGACAGGGGGAGCAGGGCCACTAGAGGGGCGACAGGGGGAGCAGGGCCACTAGAGGGGCGACAGGGGGAGCAGGGCCACTAGTGGGGCGACAGGGGGAGCAGGGCCACTAGTGGGGCGACAGGGGGAGCAGGGCCACTAGTGGGGCGACAGGGGGAGCAGGGGCCACTAGTGGGCGACAGGGGAGCAGGGTCACTAGTGGGGCGACAGGGGGAGCAGGGTCACTAGTGGGCGAGGGAGCAGGGTCACTAGTGGGGCGACAGGGGAGCAGGGTCACTAGTGGGGCGACAGGAGAAGGGGGAGCAGAGAACTGGGAGACTGGACAGAACCATAGTTGGGGGAGGGGGAAAAAAATCACTCACCTGAGACTGACAGCTTTTCACTGCCACAACTCTCCCATCCCTCTCCCCCGGGGTGGGGGGGCCACAGGCTGGAGGCAGCTCTTCTCCCAGGCACCTTAGGCATCAGTCCGCGGCCCTTTACCTCTCCAGGGCCCTGTTTTGTTTCCCAGGGTCCATCTCTACGCGCCCGCTCTCCTTCCAGCCTCGGGAGCAGGCCCCTCCTCCTTCCAGCTCCCGCCGGCTTCCTTTGCCTCACCCGACTTGTATTGCTCTGGCGAACCAATAACAAAGCTCCTTGCTGTAAGGAGCTTTGTTATTGGTTATTTCAGGCACAGGCAGCACATTGCTGTGCTGCCTGTGCCGTTCACAGCGCTGATGAAAAACTGGGAAAAGTCTAAGGCGTAGTGGTACGCCTTAGACTTTTTTCAGGGAGTAAAATCGCCTGAAAACGCGTCTATGACGCATTTTTATGCGTTAATGCGACCTCTGGGCTAGTATATGTAGTAGATCACCCGCATATATACTACTATATTTACACTATATGCAGGATATCTACTATACATATTGTGTGTGTGTGTATGTATATATGTATAGTGATTTCCTTCATATAGTGTATATATAGTAGTATATGTGTAGGAGATTTACTACATATACACTATAGCTACACTATATGCAGGATATCTACTATACACTGATGAGCAGTGATTTGAACCTTTGACTTTCAGGCTCCACATCTCACCATCCACTATAGCTTTGAATGTTAGACCACCATCATTTTATAGACAATCATCTTGACTATCTCATACATAAATTGGACTTGCATCTATTTAGCATATGATTAGTTATGCAGATTCTTCTGATGTAACTGCATTGTTACAGTTTTGCTCCTGGTGGTGGAACTATCTTTTTCCTCTTGTATACTACAAATTACAATACTAAACAATACACTAGACAATACTAAAGTGCCTAGGGCACAATGAACTCTAACTATGGCCCTGCAATGTGGATTTCTCCATTTTCCATTTGCAGGGTGCAAATATGCAACTAAATCCTTGAAAATTCCTCATGTATTTGTCATAAATTTTCCTGTGCATTTGTAGCAAAATCCCATAGGGGATAAATACTTTTATATTTTAATAGTTAGGGCATTTTGGGATGCGGCAGCGCAAATGTTTTTTTTTTTTTTTAATGGGGAAAGGGGTGATTTGTATTTTTTTTATTATTTAAATTTTTAAAAAGATTTTTTATTAAGCCCCCCCCTGGGGGACTTTAACGTGATCATCTGATCGTTTCTCCCATAGACTGCACTGATTTACCAGGAGGTTGAGTCCGTACCTATCAAGCCCAAGGTTGCCATAACAACCAATGGCTTCTTCAATCTCGGCGCAGGGGAGCCATTCAGCCTTGGGAACACAGCGCTCCTGGGAAAAGACCACCCAGATGGTGTGGTTGCAATTGACCACGGCACCTGAGGGGTTAAAAGTCCGTAATTGGCGCAGGCAACCGGCAGCTATGGCACCAGCTCAGGATATGAGTGGTCGCCCTCTTTAAAAACCCCACATCCTTCATACATGTATGGCAGATGTCAGGAAGGGGTTAATACTGGGTATTTAGTGGGTGAAATTAGTTATATTATTCTGGGACTTGTGGTGGTAATTGGACTTTGGACAGCATTTTTACTTATAATACACGTGGCAGGTCACTGTCCCTGTTGTGATGTCATTATCATCATATTCTGGGAATACCACTTCAAAGAAGCTTGCCATGAAAATAAGGCATTTCAAATGCAGTATTATTGTAATATACAGGCAATAAAAAGTTTTTTATGTACATTATATTTTCCTCTCTGGTAGCGCCCCTTGCTGTTTATCTTTCTCCTGCATGGAGTGGTGGACTGACATGCACAGTAGCCGCTGCTCCATCCTGTGTGCTGGCGTAGTGATCTCATAGAGAAGTAGGTGAGGGGCGCACAACAACCGTGGAGGGGTGAGGCGATTGCCTCAGGCGTTCCACCTAATGAATACTGGGGGGTGGCAGCAGGGCACTGAGCACTTACATTGTGGAAACTCTCATCTCTCCATATTCAACTGTATCACGAGATGACGACACAGGTGACACAATGACATCATCATCTTTGTGCCGTCTGAGCCGGGCTGCATACAGTTTAGGCCACAGACCAGAAAAAGCCTGTGTCCTGCACCCCATCTTGACAGCTGTATGGAAGTATTTCTTTTTCTTTGGCGCCATGCTGTTGGGCCTTCGTGGGAGGGAGGTCATCATCATTATAACTTGGATGAGGGGGGGGGGGTAGGCACTAAAAAGGAACATTTAGTACTGGCACATAAGGGATACTTTTTATACTGGCACACATTATAATGGGGTACTTTTTTTGGAGTGGCACATGTTATACAGGGGCATTTTTGTACTGGCACACATATACGGAAGTATTTTTTGTACTGTTGGGGCAAACCCCCTTCTCTATGATTGCCGGGGTCCTAATTCAATGAAGATGAGCGCTCAGAGAATTGACACATGCACCTTGGATGAATCAGATTCTCTCCTTCATTCCGGTTTATTTTACATACGTATGGCCCACCACCAAGGGGGTGGAAATCAGAACTAATGATTTGATTGGTTATTCATAAAAGGTAATATTTCCACACTATACTAACAAGGTTCTACTAATTAGAAAGTTTCTTATCTCAGAGCTGACATTCTTCAGCTGTAAATCCTGAAGCTACCAGAATAAGATAAAACAAAACTTAACCCTCCTGAGCATCAAACTCTGATAAGAAGGATGAGAAAATGAGGGGGAGCGAGACAGCGAGCGAGCTGCTTACTTCGGCCTTGTAACTATCTTATACACAGAAAACTCCCCACATTCTCAAAGCTGCGCAGTAATTTTCCACATATGCACAAGATGGAGGACATTTTACATACAAAATGGATTCTTATCCCTCACAATTCCCCCATTTTGAGATATCTTGGAACTGACATCCTAACCCAGAGGTACTTCAGTTGGGATAGGCCCAACCGCCAGCCAGAGGCCAGATTCCCTTCCAGGTATCGATGTAGTTCCCAAGACTTCTCAATAATCCTGGTAGTTTCTCCTTGTGGTACAGAACCTGTTGGCACACATAAACATAAGCTTAATCACAGCGTATACCACTATTATAATCAATACTACTTGCATTATTGTTTGTAAAATTCCCACCAACCACCCACCGACAGATCTGAACCAGTTAGTGGGATTTAGAAATGAGAAAGTGTCTCCTCATCATGAATAAGTTCTTTAAAAGTCAGAGGGATTGCTAGATAAGGCACAGTTCTTGAACCCACAGGACTGTGAGTACAGATCCAACAGTCCTGAATTCTTTCTCAGTGTCATTGACTCCTCTAAACAGCACCTAGTGATGTCAGTGCATTGTCCCAATCATCCTTCAGTTGTTGGTACAGGGCCGCTGTTCCCAGGATTAGGGCGGCCATCAGCAGGAGGAGCAGTGAGAAGCATGTATCCAGCCCTCAGCCTTTACTGCTGTATGAATAGTCAACAGGACTTGGAAAGGACCATCAAATCTGGGATCCAGGCCTTTTCTCACATGTCTTTTTATCACCACCAATCACCTGGTTGTAGACTGTGTGTTCCTTCTACTGAATCTGGAAGGGAAGCAGACACTTGTTTATGGGAGTTCTCAAGCCTCTTTGTGAGGCTATCATTGTTCATTTACAGTTAGGCTATCATTGTTCATTTACAACCAATTGTGGAAAATACAATCCTAATCTGGGGAACCCCTGTCTGATTCAATAACTTCAAGGACACCATACCTGCACACCAGCTCACTGACCAGCTTCTCTGCTGTGTTCTTTGCATTTGCCTTTATTACTGGGAAGGCTTCTGGCCACCCTGAAAAGAGATCAACACACACAAGCACAAACTCATATACTCCTACCTTAGGCAGTTGTATATAGTCTATCTGCAGTCTCTGGAACGGGTAAAGTGGCCTGGGGGTGTGCTTGCTTGGAGTCTTCACCACTTGACCGGGATTGTTTAATGCATAGACCATATATCCTTGTACAAACCGAGCGGCTACTGTAGAAAATCCTGGAGCAATCCACCCTGTGTTAACCACACTTACCATGGCACCTTCTGATAGGTGAGTGGGCCCATGGGCCTCCTGAGCCATAGCTGGGTACAGAGGGCGTCGTAAACAATGTCCTCGTTTCTCCAAATTTCATGTTTGGCCCCTTGTTCTTTTTCCTCAGGAGGGGCTTGTTCAAGCATTCTCTGAAATGTACTTACTGAAATGTCCTCAGGTCTCAAGGCTCTCACCGGGGTGGCGTCAGCATTTAGTGGCTGGAGTGCAGCTTGTTTGGCCGCCTTGTCTGCTCGATCATTGCCTTTTGCTTCCACCGTGGTACATCTTGTATGAGCCTTTACCTTAATAATAGCAACCTCCTCTGGTAACAACAGAGAGTCCATAAGTTCAAGTACAGAGTCTTTATTTTTAATTGGCTGGCCTGCTGATGTTAGAAAGTCTCTAGCCCGCCATATGGGTCCATAGTCATGTGCAATACCAAAAGCATACCTTGAGTCCGTGTAGATGTTCACCTTCTTCCCCTTGGCCAATTTACACGCCTCAGTGAGTGCCTTCAGCTCCACCTCTTGTGCCGACATGTGAGGTGGCAGTGGTTCAGCTGTCCCTACCTCATGTTGTGTGACCACTGAATATCCAGTGTGGAACCGGCCGTCCTCTTCCATGAACCTGCTTCCATCTACAACATACTCAAAATCAGGGTTATCAAGGGGGTTTTCATGTACATGATTAAATCCTGACATTTCTTGTTGCATCAATTGTACACTGTCATGGGGATCATGTTCCATAATGTCATTTAGGAGGCTGCCTGTACCTTCTCTGCCCCCTTCCCCCATTTCTGAATCTGTGATTGGTAACAGAGTAGCAGGATTCAGAGTAGCACACCTTTTGAAAGAAATGTTATCGGCATGGGAAGTGCACACTGGAGTCTAAGGTGCCTGGCCTAGAAATATGCTTAGGTTGGACTTGAGTCAGGATGCCATGAATGTCATGAGGTGTTTGTACAGTCACCGGGTAGTCTAACACAATGTCAGAGGCTTTTTCTATCATTGCCTGCACTGCCGCTACCGCCCTGACACAGGAGGGGGCGCCTCTGGCAACAGGATCTAATCTGGCTGAAAAGTACGCCACTGGGCATTGGCAGTCACCATGTTTCTGAGTCAGCACAGCCGTTCTGTGACCCTGCTTTTCTGAGCAAAACAACTGAAATTCCTCATCATATTTTGGAATACCCAGGGCCAGGGCTGAGGTTATGCTAAGCTTCAATGTATGAAAATTATTCACTGCCTATTCTGTCAGGTGAAATGGGTCAGATGACAGACAATGATACAGAGGCTACATTAACATGGAGGCATGCCTGATCCAGGGGCGACAGTGTGACACCAGTCCCAAAAACACCCGAAGGTTTTGTGCTTCTTTGGGCACTTGTATTTTCTCCACTGCCTCCTTCCTCTCTGGGGTTAAGTAACGGGCTCCGTGGGAGAGACAGTATCCTAAAAATACAACCTTGTTTTTATCGAACTGCAGCTTCTGCTTTGAGGCATTTTCACCAGTTCTGATGGAGGAAAGTTAAAGGGTTTCTGTCACCAGAATGAATCTCACTAAACTGTCTGACACCACCTTGTAGAAAAGCATCAATTTGACCGACCACTGCTATCTCCTGGGCATGACTGAGGGGGCACTGCTTCACTAGAGGGGGCTGACATCCTGGCTTAAGATGCACTATAGCCAGAGACACAGGGAGTCTTCCAATGTCTGTGTTAGATTTTGCCCACAAATCCTCTGGTACCACCTCAAGAACAGCCTGGTCTACAAGGGTTAATTCTGACAGCTCAGTCTCAGGCAGGGCCAGTGTCGCTATTAGGGGACACAATACTTCTTCTGGGGCCCCAAAATCTACATGGGTCGTGCCATCGGGATCAAAGTGTATGTGGGGTCCCAGTGCTTGTAAAACATCAGTCTCTAAAAGAGGTTCTGGTAGGTTTTCTTTAACTAACAATTGGGTGACAACCGTACTGTCTTTTATCTTTAGTTTTACTGGCTCAGATTCATGGACAAAAACTGTTTCCCCTGTAAATCCCACAGCCGGTACAAGCCAAGAGGTTAACTGATGTGGCCACAAGAAACTCTGGTCTACTACTGTTTTGGCTGCCCCCGTGTCAACCAGGAATGGTACTGCCTTTCTGTTGCCTATGGATACGGGTACATGAAGTTGAGGGCCCTTTTCTTCAGTTTTTGCAAGCAGTACCGGCACGGGGTTGCCTATTTCCTAGCAGGGGGTGGAAATGGCAGTGGAGGTCTGTTGATCTCTGTTATCAGTGACTTTGGGCACATCCCGTTGCCGGCATGGAGCGTGGCAATCTCATTTTATGTGGCCAGGTTTCCCACAGTTATAGCATCTGAGATCTCTATGGGATGTTTGTTGCTGTCCCTGATTGACATATTTGACTGAAGCCCCTGAATTATTTTTCATGTCCAGTTCTAAACCTTTTGCAGCAGCAGCAATCAGTTGTGGCAGTGGAGTGACTCGCCACTCAGGTTTACAAGCCTTTAGCTTGGCTCATATAGCAGGTCTCAAGCCTTACATAAATGCTGATGTCAACAATTTTTCACCCATTGGTCCAGTCTGATCCCAACCCATGTCAGTCCAAATGGTCCACAGACCAGCTGCATACGTCTCTACTGTCTCTTGAGGTCCCTGAACTATGTCTTTTAAACTTTTGGAACTCTCATCTTCTTTTCCCTTTGCCCATTCCTTGAAAACTCGGACAAACTCTGTTCCTGATGGTAAAGTCTTCTCCTAGTTCTCTAGAGACAAATTGTCAAAAGCCCTCCTCCTATGTTCAGTCAGGAAAGGGTCAACAACGTGATACTGTGATTCCCCTAGTTTCATCAAGTCCTTCAGGTCAGCCCAGGTGGCTCTGTATGTCGCCTGAATCTGCTGCAACATCCTGGCAGTGGGCATTGGTCTCATCAGGGGGTCTAGGAGTCTAGTCAGCAGTCCTAATTGGTCTGTAGGACTCCAGTGATGATATTCTGTCACAGTAACGTAACCACACTGTCCTAACTGTCCTGGGGCTTCGGGAGCTATAGGGGCGGACGGGTCCATGGTGTCTGGTTTGGGTGTCTGAGCAGGTAGGGTTCTAGTCTTAGTCAATACAGGATAAATGTCTGATGGTTTCTGGGGTCGACGTGCCCCACAAACCTTACACGTGTCAGTCCAGTCTGGGTTCTGGTTTCCACAGACATTACATGTCCATCCCTCTGGTCCACTCCTGGGCTCTCTGGTGACTGCATTGGCCAGGGGGTATGGAGGTGGTCTTTCTCCTCAGTTCAAACAGCTTACCCACTTCATCAAGTGTGCGTGTTTCTGAGATTTATTATCCTCAGTCCGAACAAAGCTTCCCCGATATAATCGTATAGCGTACTTTGCTCCTGAGATTTCCCTTTCTATAATGTTCTGCAATTTTCCAAACCCAGTAAAGAACAAACAAGACGTATACCATGACTCCTAAAACCAGACCAAAAACATCCCAATCAAAGGTACTCCTGATCAGAAACTAAACCCAACAATCATAGGTATTTTCAACTTTCAAGGTTCTTTATCAATATGGATTCGACTGTAAAAGGACTTTATACGTATGTTCCTTCAACAATACCTCGAGCCAGACAACCGGTCAGGGAGGCACAGATATATTGTAAGATAAAGTCTCTTACCTTGCAGCGCTGTCTTTTATATCTGTCCGTCCCGGTTCGGATTATCCAAGTTGTCGGGAGATCAATGAAGTGTCCTTTAGTCAAGCCCCTCGTTGGTCGCCAAGTTTTGTTGGGGCAAAACCCCCTTCTCTATGATTGCCAGGGTCCTAATTCAATGAAGATGAGCGCTCAGAGAATTGACACATGCACCTTGGATGAATCAGATTCTCTCCTTCATTCCGGTTTATTTTACATACGTATACATCTTATAACACTACAGATAATCATAGACAAATCTGGCCCACCACCAAGGGGGTGGAAATCAGAACTAATGATTTGATTGGTTATTCATAAAAGGTAATATTTCCACACTATACTAACAAGATTCTACTAATTAGAAAGTTTCTTATCTCAGAGCTGACATTCTTCAGCTATAAATCCTGAAACTACCAGAATAAGGCTACTTTCACACTGACGATTCCACCAGGCGCCCAGCAGAGGGCGCTGTGGGGAATCGTGACCTGTGTGAGCCGTCCTGACGCTCCGAAGACCTGCCGGGGAGCATGTAAGTATGTATGTGTGTTTGTATGTCTTTATGTGTGTGTATGTTTATGTCTGTATGTGTCTATGTGTACCCGGATCCGTAATGGACTCCATTGAAAGTCAATGGAGGACGGATCCGGTTACCATTATGGTCACACCAGACGGATCCACCCCCATTGACTTGCATTGGGGGTCATTCCGGATCCGTCTTGGTGCGGATGCCTGGACCGGAGAGCAAACCGCAGCATGCTGCGGTTTGTTCTCCGGTCTGAAGACGGAACGGAATGCTTTCAGGAGCATTCCGTTGTCTTCAGTTCAGTTTTGTCCCCATTGACAATGAATGGGGACAAAACTGAAGCGTTTTATTCCGGTATTGAGCCCCTATGACGGAACTCAATACCGGAATTTTAAAACGCTAGTGTGAAAGTAGCCTAAGAGAAAACAAAACTTAACCCTCCTGAGCATCAAACTCTGATAAGAAGGATGAGAAAATGAGGGGGAGCGAGACAGCGAGCGAGCTGCTTACTTCGGCCTTGTAACTATCTTATACACAGAAAACTCCCCACATTCTCAAAGCTGCGCAGTAATTTTCCACATATGCACAAGATGGAGGACATTTTACATACAAAATGGATTCTTATCCCTCACAGTACTAGCACACATTAGGGGGTATTTTTTCTATTGGCTCACTTTTAAATGGGAATTATTACCACTGGGGGCATTATGGTGGGCTTTATTAATACTGGGGGCATTATGGTGGACTTTAGTACTACTGGGAGACTTTGAGGGAACATGATTACTAGTATTGACACAATTACTTCTGGGGCACAATAGAGACATTATTACTATTGGGGCACTATTAGTACTAAGTGCACCCTGACAGAGAATTATCACTTTTGTGAGCACTATTACTGTGGGGGGCACCCTTCCACAGTATCAGCTTAGCACAATTATTTTTGGGGGACACTATGTTTATGGCACTATTATTGTCAGGGGCACAATTTGCTGGGTGCAGAGGTGATATCTGCCATTGCAATTCCACCTGTAATCATAAGCAGATAACTGTTGTAAACTGATCTGCACAGATCAAGAAGTAGCACCTATTAGGCTGAGTGGCCAGTGTGAAAACTGCAGGATTTTATGTTTTTTTGTTTAAGTATAGATTGTCACGAAGGAGAGCAAGTGAGCCCTGAGAGTCCACCCACACTGCTGTCCCTGCCCGATTGCACGACCCGCCCTAAGTAGCGGTCCACAACTGGATGGCGGTCCCTAACTTAGCTAAGTGCTGGGCCTTAAAGAGAAGGGAAAAAACGGGAGATAAATAACAAACAAATGACAGAACAACCCAGAAGCATACGTTACCAAGCCGGGGTCCAATATCGAGGAAACGATCAAATCCAAATCAGAGACACAAACCAGAACCCGGGGAAGCCAAAAGTCAAAAAGCCAAGAGGTAGCGTCAGTCAAAAGGGGCAAACAAGTCAGGGCCAAGGTATCCAAGCCGAGGCCAAGCCCAGGTATAATGAGTCCAAAAAGGTAGCTAGTGTGGCAATTACAAAAGAAAAACCAATCACAGGTAACCTGTGGCCAGCAGGCAGCCTGTTTAAATAGGGTACACTCAGGGGTCATGTGATGTGGCCAGCGTCATGTGACCCCCGTCATGCGTAGTATTGTTACTGAGTGCTGACTCATCTAGGTTGGTGCTCAACCGCTGCTCGTTGTCAAGTGGACGAAGACTCCGGCCACGCTGAAGGGAATGCGCGCCGCCGGCTCCTCTTCTCCCCCTATAGCCATGGAGACGAGCACGTCAGCCGCGCACGTCACTGCCTCCTCACAGGGATGCCAGTGGTTCTGCAGAGAGGGAGCGTGCCGCCGGCTCCCTGTTACATGGATACTGACATGCAAAATTAAAAATAACATAACCAAAAATTATTTAAAAATATGGTTAATTTAAAAACATTTTTTAAGCAATAGGTCATTTTCTGTTGACACATAATTTTATGGCTACCTGCATCACCTCTAGGGGGAGTGCACTGCACACATATGTATACTACTCCCGTAAAGCTAGGGCTACAGAGCAACGTCTCATGAAAATCATTAACCTGTGATCTGCAACAATTTTAACCCCTTAAGTACAGGGCCCATTTTTGTTTTTTCCTCCCCATGTTCTAACCATACCTTTTTTTTTATTATTTTCTGTTCATATAGCCATATGAGAGCTTTTTTTTTTTTTTGATAAATTGTATTTACCATTGAATTTACCATGTCTGTTATTGGAAAATGGGAAAAAATTCTTTGTGGGATTAAATTGAAAAAAATAAAAATCTGCCAAGGTTTTTTTTAGTTTTTACATCACAGCGTTCACTATGCGCTAAAAATGACATGACTTTATTATTTTGTTGCTCAATACGAATACCAATATACTCAATACAAATATTTTGTTTTACTTAAAAATCTAAATTTTCTTTGTATCGCAATTTTCTGACAGCCATAACTTTTTTATATTTCCATCCAAAGAGCTGTATGAGGGATTGTTTTTTTTGGAGATGAACTGTAGTTTTCATTAGTACTCTTTTTGTGGTATGTATGACTTTTTCATCAATGGTATTCAAATTTTTTGTGGCGGGAAAGGTGACTAAAAAATGGTGAATGGAGATGTAACTGCGGGGGCTCTGATCATAAGGAACCGTATCCCTCTGCCTTACCTCACAGGTGCTGTGATTTGCGTTGATCGTGGCACCCACAGCGTATGTGAATGAGACCTTAAAGTCACGGCTGTGTCAAGAAAGGACAAACCGCATTCTGTGGGTCTAGGGCAAAGTGAGGTAGAGGGAAAATCTGCTGTGTGAACATAAACTAAGGGTAAAACTGCGCCGAATCTGTGTTGAAACCATCTCCCATTGTTTTAAATGGAAGGCCAGGCTGCAGTTCATGCGCTCGAAGATTTTTCACTTGTGTTTTTTTTCCAAACCGCGCCAAAAATGTGCTGGACAGCAGCATTCAAAATGGAAAACCATGGCAGAAACCTATGCTGTTTCTGCCGTCAGATACCATACCTCCCAACTTTTGAAAATTGCAAAGAGGGACAATGTGTGCGGCGCGCATCACGGCAGTTTTTTTATACTAGGCCATGCCTCTAACTCCGCCCAAATCATAATTACTGGAGCCCCTGTGGCCTTTTTTTTTTCTTGCGCTTCAATGTCCATATAAATATTAACACATAAATCATCAGATTATAGATATTTTAAGGTCCAAATTGCACCAAATAATGGAGTTATTGTCTAATATACAGATAAAAACCAAACAGATAGCTTAGTAAGGAGCAATTTAGTAAATTTATTAATGTACATTTATGCATTAAAGGGGACAGCACGAAAGAGGGACATTTAAGGAGTAAAGAGGGACAGGGGGACTTGGGTCAAAAAGAGGGACTGTCCCTCCCAAAGAGGGACACTTGGGAGGTATGAGATACCCAGCGGTTTCTGCAGTCGGATAGGCTGCGGTTCCTAGTATAGGATACGCTGCAGTTTCTGCTGTTGGATATGCAGTGGTTCCTGCTATTGGATACGCTGTAGATTCCTAGCGTCCGATACACAGCGGTTTCTGCAGTCGGATACGCTACGGTTCCTGCTGTCCGATAAGCAGCGGTTCTTAGTATGGGATAGGTTGCCCTGGGATATGCGACAGATATTGTGTGAACACTGGACGCAAATAACGCGTTACTATCTTGTGTGTTCTCTCTATTAGTCTCTTCTCTGGGGGAGACGTCTGCAGGGTCACTGCCTTACTACACCAATGACCTGTCCTGAGTGAGGACCGGACATTACAGACGTTGCCAGAGGTCTCAGGGCAGCGCCAGGACTAGCCCGTCCCCGCGGCCATCCGCGCCCACAGCGGGACAGCCGCAGACCAGAAGCGTCGGAGCGCGCATGCTCAGTATCCCTCAACCTTCTCCATTGGGAACGGGAGTGGGGGGCGCGGCATGGGATGGTCCCGCCCACATTCGGCAGGAAGGGTGGCGCTGGACGGCGGGTGTCAGGCAGGCGTGTCATCGCGTTAAACTGCGGAGCATGGGATGTGTATGAGGGTCCCCCCTTCCATAACAACGACCCCTCCTCCTCCTGGGCCGCTTCTATCGTCCCTGAATCGCGACACCGCCGCTTCTCCCTCCCTGCGAGGCCTGGGACAGCTCCGGCGGCGGTAGTGGGAGGACAGAGGCAGCATGTCGCGATCCGTGTTGCAGCCCAGTCAGCAGAAGCTGGCCGAGAAGCTCACCATCCTCAATGACCGGGGTGTCGGGATGCTCACCCGCCTCTACAACATCAAGAAGGTAAAAGGAGGGGGGCGGGGGGCTCTCGTCGTCTGTGCGTGCGGGCCCGGAGCCGGGGATGAGGGGGGTGATTGCCATGGGTGGATGATGGGGGTGATCCCTCTGCTGGTTTCTACGTGCAGGGGGTGATGAGGAGGACAGGGCGGTGCAGGATGAGGGATCCCAGCTGCAGGGAGGAGGAGGAAATCCTCCATGTTATTACTGATTGCAGGAAGAAATCTCTGCTGACATTCCCATGTCATGTGTGGTCATGTATGTTCAGGAGGAGGCCCCATCTCATATGTGGTCATGTATGTGCAGGAGGAGGCCCAATTTCATGTGTGGTCATGTATATGCAGGAGGAGGCCCCATGTCATGTGCGGTCATGTATGTGCAGGAGGAGGCCCCATGTCATGTGCGGTCATGTATGTGCAGGAGGAGGCCCCATGTCATGTGCGGTCATGTATGTGCAGGAGGAGGCCCCGTGTCATGTATGTAGAGGAACAGGCTCTGTGTCATGTATGGTCATATATGTGCAGGAGAAGGCCCCATGTCGTGTGTGCAGGAACCGGCTCCGTGTCATGTGTGGTCATGTATGTGCAGGAACAGGCTCTGTGTCATGTGTGTTCTCCTCTGCAGCCTTCATATAATCTTGTATTTATATTGTGATGATTGACACAGTGTATCCTGTGTTATGTAAACAGAGCAGACCCTGGCAGAGGATGCATGTACTGTAAACCGATCCTCCACAGTGTACCAGCTGTAATATGTCAGAAATAACAGTACCTTATTGATTGTGTGCCCCCACTGTACTCACCCCCCTCCAGTCCCCATGTTCTGGACATGTACAGCCACACGGATCCACAAAAAAAATACTGATGCATTGGTCATTCTGCTCTCCACAGACAAAGTGGATAAAAAAAATCTGGTTGTGTGTATGTGGCCTAAAGTGATGTCAAGTGATGATGGCTGCCGCTGTCAAACGGTGTGACATCATCATATACATCCGGTAAATTAGGAGAGTGAGTGTGGTGCAATTGGGTTTACTTTCCAGGCGTAGAACCTATAGAGGGTTGTCTCACTTCAGCAAGTGGCATTTATCATGTAGAGAAAGTTATTACAAAGCATTTACTAATATATTGTGATTATCCATATTGCCTCCTTTGCTGGCTGGATTCATTTTTCTATCACTGCTCGTTTCTATGGTTACGACCACCCTGCAATCCATCAGCGGTGGTTGTGCTTGCACACTATAGGAAAAAGCATCAGCTTCCAAGCGCACATAGGCTGGTGTTTTCTCCTATAGTGTGCAAGCACAACCACCGCTGATGGATTGCAGGGTGGTCTGTAACCATGGAAACAAGCAGAGTATAATGTGATAGAAAAATGAATCCAGTCAGCACAGGAAGCAATATGGATAATAACAATATATTAGTAACTTTCCCTACATGATAAATGCTATTTGATAAGCTGAGACAACCCCTTTAAGGCTGTTTTGTAATTATGTGCATTTAAAATGTTTTCTGACTATATTGATTCCTCTATCCTTAGGGTAGTTCATCAGTATGTAATCTGTGAGGGTCTGACTCCCATCAGCTCTGCCGATCAGCTGTTTGAAGAGGCCAAAGTGCGGACCTAAGCCAGTGTCGTCCATTCTTTGGTCACGAGGCCTAGGCGTAGCTCAATCCAATTCAAGTGACTGGAGCTGAGCTTCAATACCGCGTACAGCCGCTATCCAGTGGAGGGCGCTGTACTTGGTCATCTCACTGGAGTGCTGTGGCCTCTTCAGCCAGCTGATCGGCAAGGGTCCCGAGTATCAGTCCTTCGCCACTCACGTACTGGTGACCTATCATGAGGATAGGTCATCAGTATTAAACACTTGGAAAATCCCTGGATTTTAAAGTCCTTGGTTGACATATTTTGCACTGCTAGGTGGTCCTAGGTTCGAACTCTTGGTTGGATACGAACCTAGGACCCCTAATGCTGCAAGGCACCAGTTCTAACCACTGAGCCACCGTAACAAAGGGGGTGCTTGCATGGTGTAATCTCATTCACTTTGGGAGGCCTATTTTGGAGATTGGAGCAGGTACCACCTTTGGGACCTGCCCCTATCTGACATTGGTGGCATATCCCAGTGATATACCATCAGCTTCTGAGAAATTTCTGATAACGTGACTGATGTGGCCAATCACTGGCCTTAGATGTGCACTGAAGAGGCCAGTGATGGGCTGCAGCGGTCACGTTTATCAGAAATCTCTCAGAAGTTGATGCGAGTAGGTCCCAAAGGTGTTCCTTTATTTCCTACAGTCTCATAGCAGTGAATGGAAAGGGGGCCGCTAGGGTTTACATGTGTTCACCTATTAACACAAGGTAGAGCTATAGAAATCTACGGAACCTATGTAAACATACACTGTGTCCTTTCCCCTGGTGGCTGAGGACGGGGGATGGGCAGACTGGATGTTAGTTCTGCTATTTTTGCCGTGTCTGTATTTCCCTTTAATGCTGTCCATATTCTGTAAACCCGGTGACGTTGCCGGTGCTTGGGAACATTCAGCATGGCGTTCGATGGAGAAATGGTCGACGTGGGGCTACGATAAATGTGCTCTTCCATTTTCTGTAGCATGTATCTAGGGTTAGATGAGCCCGATGGGGGTAAAAGGAGCCCAGTAGACAGTAAAAATAATTATAAATTATATTTTTACACTTGAATCATATGGAACCGTATGGAATCCATCATGGGCATCTGCCATGAAGGCCATAGAGTTGGTGTGAACCAAAATGTGAAGATCTAAACCAAGAACATTAATGGATCCCAGAACAGAGGAGACAGGGGAACCAATCTCAAACTTCTTCCTGATTGGTATCATTACTTCCCAGTGGATTGCGCCTTCTCCCCATTCCTGTACATACAAATTCCCACTCAGTCGTGTGGAAATATGGCGTCAGGGTCTGTCCCTTTTTTTTTTCTCCGCCCATTCCGTTGAATGAATGAGTTTTGGATGGAAAATGGACAAGAATGGTTTGTGCCTTACACATTGTACCACTTACTTTAAAGGGATTGTTTGCTTTCATGAACTTTTATGAAGACCTAATGCCCCTTTCACACGAGCGGGAGACTCGCATGCCTCCCGCAACGCATCTACAGGGCTGGACTCCTGCACTGACTGGGATCGCATATAATGCTCTGCGATCCCTGTCAGTGCCGAGTCCAGCCCTGTAGATGCGTTGCGGGAGACATGCGAGTCTCCCGCTCGTGTGAAAGGGGCATAACAGTGTACCCAGACCCACGATGGTAATCATACCTACCTGAGCCCGCCACTAGTTTTCGGTTCCATCGCTGCACCGTCAGCTTTGCAGGTCCCAGTTTTCCCCTGTGTCCAATGATTTGCTGCAGCGGTGACGTATTGTCCATGTGACATGATGCATGGGTGACATGTCGCTGCTGCGGCCATGCATTGGCTGCAGTGGTCACGTGACCCAGTGTAAACCCAGATGTTGGCACGGGTAGACCCAGAACCTGCAGAGCCTGCGAGGCAGTATGATTACCTGAACTCATGAACGGTGGATTGAGATGCTCCAAATTTATTTAGAGTCTGTGCTCCGTAATCATATCTACGTCGCCTTCGAGGTCGGTAGATCTGCACTTTAATTTACACTAGATTATGGAATAAATTATATTAAATTTGTCAGATCTAAGGAGACCACTTCCCCTTCCATTAAGTCCTGGCCACATTTTGTGACCAAATTTGCTAAATTTTTATGTTAAAATGTGTGACTTTTTCATGCTGGAAGACTGGCACGAACGGATTCATTATTATCTATGTGTACAAAATAGTGCAGAGAAAATGGCGGAGTTGTCCCTGGCAACCTGATGTATTATAGTCATCGTTTATACGTTAAAATGGCGCTCAAACCAAATGCCACCTGCGCAATTTTATTCAGAATTTTGTGTAAGCGTGCCATGGAGAGAGTCCAGGTTCAGTCCGGCAGCTGAACTGTATCCCTCAGCTGGTAGCATCATGATTATATGGAGCACACTACGTTAAATACCGTAGCGTGTACCTGTCTGCGTTACGCCATTAAGCCCATGTGCTCATTATCTACTTTATGCCTGTAATAATAAGCTTTACATAGCAGCAGCGTATTCCATAGCGCATTACAACAGATAAAATGAAAATTAAAACGGCTAATGAGACAGAAAGAGCGACTCCTCTGACCATAAGAGCTTGCAATCTGTGTGGAATAAGAAGAGTAAGACAAAGTATATGGAGCTGTTACAAGTCTACGGGGCCATATGTTACCACTGTACACCTCCGAGGCATACACATATATTTTTCATTTTTGTAAGGCTGGCGTTAATCGGCTGCCTGTTCTTTAGCTGGTATAAGGCCAATCAAACATGAAGCGGAGATGCCAGGTGATATCAGACATGAGATGCTCAGCAGCAGCTTAAAGGGGTTGTCCAAATTGTGTCAGAGAGCTGTTCATGTAAACGCAGCAGCCAGTCGGTGGCCTCGGCAATCACATGCCGTTCATGCTGCAGAGGCCAGTGATTGGCTGCAGTGGTCACATGACTGGTGAATGCCCTGCGACTGCTGCAGACCCAGGAGCAACTGGACATTTAAAAAGTGAGGTTTTTTTTTTCTTCATTTCATACACCCCCCTGCTTTCTGGCACTTGGATAACTGCTTTAATTTACGATGTTTAAAAAATAAAAATGTACAGTAAAAACAAAACAGAAAAAACACTTATCTGTTCAGTGTCCTGGTTCCACTGCTGCTTTTTTTACCCTAATGAATGACCTCTGCCTCCACCATAAACATGTCAGATCTTCTAACCCTAGTATACATGTTAGGGTGGGTTCACATCAGCATTATGAATTTCGTTTTTGTTTTCCGTTATAACATGGAAGTCAAAGTGGAATCCTTTAGAGGCATTCCATTTCGATCCATCATAATATAAGTCCATGGGAATCATAACGGATCCGTCTGGTCCCCGTTATGCAAGACTGAAAACAGGACTTTTTTTTTTCCGTTCTGACCAACGGAAACCAGACGGATCCGTTATGATTCCCATAGACTTCTATTATGACGGAAAGCAAAACGGAATGCCTTTTAAAGTCCATGGGCAGCATAACGGATCCATCCTGCATTATGAAGGATCAAAACAGAATGCTTCTAAAGGCTTCCGTTTTGACTTCCATCTTATGGATTCAGTTATTTTCTGTTATAACGGAGAAATAAAACGGAATACATAACGCTGATGTGAACCTACCCTTAGGTTGTGTGGCGGATGATAGATAAGTTATAATCTAATTTGTATGGCCAGATTTAAAATCTGCATCTGAACACCCTAAGGCCCCTTCCTTTCACATGAGAAAGTTTTCTGTGCAGGTGCAGTGCATAAAGTGAACACGTGGCACTTGTACTGAATCCTGACCCACTCATTTCAATGGGTCTATGTACATTAGCGTTATTTTTCACACATCATCTCTAAGTTGCGTGAGAATCACAGCATGTTCTATATTCTGCGTTTTTCACACAGCTTCTGTTTTCTATTGAGCTGGATTTATACATCTGACATCCAAGATGAAGACCTGCAGTGGAGGCATCTCAAGGCTTGTAGCGAAATGTCAGGGATTCTGGCCCAAATGCCTTTGCCGATCAGAAGATAAAAGTGTAAAGTAGAACTGGCTTAGTTGCCCATAGCAACCAATCAGATTCCACCTTTCGTTTTCCAGAGAAGCTGTGAAAAATGAAAGGTAGAATCTGATTGGTTGCTGTGGGCAACTAAGTCAGTTCTGCTTTACATCAGTTTCATACATCTCCTCCAAAATTTCTGGTTCTTTTGGCACCTTGTGTGTCCATTTCTGCAAATCGTGTGCCTTTCAGGCCTATGTTTTCATTCCACCGCTAGCCGTACACGTTCTCTTACATGGCAGGACACCACTGTTTGTCCGCCCGCTGCTCTGAGGTCAGCACTAATGACCCGAGGTTGCTCCTGCTGTGCAGCTCTCCATACACTACGTATGTGTACTAGAACTGTTGGATGGGGGTCAGAGGCCCCAAGGCTTGTCACCACGAGCTGGTTTTCATGTGTGATTATTAGTCACCATGCAGATGACTGACTTATCAGATGTCTGTTGTCTTGGTCTATCAGCAATCAGATGACAGCAACTTCCTCAACTGAGCGCAATGCAAAACTACTAATCTGAGGCGCTGTGGTTTGTGGTCAGGATCCCCTGCTCTGTTTGGTTGTATATATACTTACACATTGGCTTTTTACGCCAGTCTTTGTTTCCTCTTTTGTGTTGGATTTTCTGGCAGAAGATGCGCCTTTTTTCTGAGGAGACGCAACTTCAGCAGTCTGTATGCCTGGCGGAAAAACTATACCATCGGCTGACTGGAGTAGTTTTTCACCATCACTCACACATGTTTGTTAAATTTGTCGGGGCCCGAAGTCCTGGTTCCCACCACACCATCGACACTAGAACTGGCTTTGTTGCCCATAGAAACCAATCAGATTCTAGCTTTAATTTTCCAGAGAAGCCAGTTTTCCTTTACACCAGTTTTGATACATCTCCCCCGGTATCGTTAGCGAGGAATCCAGGTTCTGTTTGGGATCTGGCGACAGTTGGGTTCGAGCATTGTAGACATCAATCCTAACTTTGCTGTGGAGCAACAAACTGCCCCGACTGCTGGTGTGATGATCTGGCGATCAGATTTCAAAACTTCTTTGACCTTCCCAGTCTCCAGATTTATCACCAATGGAGCATTTACGGGAGCAGCTGGGACGCCATCTTCAGCAACTTAGAAGAGTACAGGATTTATGGGCCCATCTCTAACACCTGTGGGCAAATGTGCTGCAGGACACTCTACAGAACCTGTATACCTCCATGTCCCAGCTAGAGGTGGCCCACCAGGGTGCAAGACTTATCCTCTCCTTCTAAGGCTCCATTCACATGTCCTGTTTTTCATTCCTGATTCGATCCTGATTTTTTTCAGGACCCATTGAAATGAATGGATCCAGATCAGGATCGAATCAGGAAAGAAAAACGGGACGCGTGAATGGAGCCTAATATTGTAATCACTTACATGTATTATCATTACACTCACATGTAGAAAGTTTAATTCAATATACACAATGTGTGTGTATGTGTATAATATATATATATATATATATATATATATATATATATATATATACAGTACAGGCCAAAAGTTTGGACACACGTTCTCATTCAAAGAGTTTTCTGCGTTTTCATGACTATGAAAATTGTAGATTCACACTGAAGGCATCAAAACTATGAATTAACACATGTGGAATTATATACTTAACAAAAAAGTGTGAAACAACTGAAAATATGTCTTATATTCTAGGTTCTTCAAAGTAGCCACCTTTTGCTTTGATTACTGCTTTGCACACTCTTGGCATTCTCTTGATGAGCTTCAAGAGGTAGTCACCTGAAATGGTTTTCACTTCACAGGTGTGCCCTGTCAGGCTGATAGTCCTACTGAATAGACTGTTAGAATTTGTATTATGGCAAGAAAAAAGCAGCTAAGTAAAGAAAAACGAGTGGCCATCATTACTTTAAGAAATGAAGGTCAGCCAGTCTGAAAAATTGTGAAAACTTTGAAAGTGTCCCCAAGTGCAGTCGCAAAAACCATCAAGTGCAACAAAGAAACTGGCTCACATGAGGACCGCCCCAGGAAAGGAAGACCAAGAGTCACCTCTGCTGTGGAGGATAAGTTCATCCGAGTCACCAGCCTCAGAAATCGCAGGTTAACAGCAGCTCAGATTAGAGACCAGGTCAATGTCTCACAGAGTTCTAGCAGCAGACACATCTCTACAACAACTGTTAAGAGGAGACTGTGTGCAGCAGGCCTTCATGGTAAAATAGCTGCTAGGAAACCACTGCTAAGGACAGGCAACAAGCAGAAGAGACTTGTTTGGGCTAAAGAACACAAGGAATGGACATTAGACCAGTGGAAATCTGTGCTTTGGTCTGATGAGTCCAAATTTCAGATCTTTGGTTCCAACCACCGTGTCTTTGTGCGACGCAGAAAAGGTGAACGGATGGACTCTACATGCCTGGTTCCCACCGTGAAGCATGGAGTAGGAGGAGGTGTGATGGTGTGGGGGTGCTTTACTGGTGACACTGTTAGGGATTTATTCAAAATTGAAGGCATACTGAACCAGCATGTCTACCACAGCATCTTGCAGCGGCATGCTATTCCATCCAGTTTGCGTTTAGTTGGACCATCGTTTATTTATCAACAGGACAATGACCCCAAACACACCTCCAGGCTGTGTAAGGGCTATTTGACCAAGAAGGAGAGTGATGGGATGCTACGCCAGATGACCTGGCCTCCACAGTCACCAGACCTGAACCCAATCGAGATGGTTTGGGGTGAGCTGGACCGCAGAGTGAAGGCAAAAGGGCCAACAAGTGCTAAGCATCTCTGGGAACTCCTTCAAGACTGTTGGAATACCATTTCAGGTGACTACCTCTTGAAGCTCATCAAGAGAATGCCAAGAGTGTGCAAAGCAGTAATCAAAGCAAAAGGTGGCTACTTTGAAGAACCTAGAATATAAGACATATTTTCAGTTGTTTCACACTTTTTTGTTAAGTATATAATTCCACATGTGTTAATTCATAGTTTTGATGCCTTCAATCTACAATTTTCATAGTCATGAAAATACAGAAAACTCTTTGAATGAGAAGGTGTGTCCAAACATTTGGTCTGTACTGTATGTGTTTGTGTGTGTATATATATATATATATATATATATATATAATATATATTTTTTAATAAATGCTTGTATTTTCCATAAAATAACAATTCTGGAGCACATTTTCTTTTCTTTTTTTTCTTTTTTTTTTTTCGTTTCATTCTAGCCCTAGATATCTTGCATGGAACAACCTGCCGCATTGCTCTGCATTTCAGCATTGCCGGAAGCTACCGCACCGCCATCCAGCCCCATTCACCACAATGGGGACCGGCAAAGATCCATTCTCAACCTGGCAAACTTGCTGAGAATTGTCCAGACAAAAACCTCTAGCCTTAGAACTCTGCATTGTACTGTTCCCCTGCTATTCCTGTCAGAAGTTAATGAATAAATTGACAAGTGGGACGTAACACCCAAGTTGTCACAGGGGTGTCCCTACACAGTCTGTCAGTGTCAGCATTGATTGGACAATGGCAGAGTCAGACTATACAGAGACAGCCCACAACCATTATTATTCAAACATTTCCAGGAGGAATAGCAGAGAAACGGCATATTGTAACATTCTAATAAAAGAGGTTACAGAATTGTTATATTATTATTACAGTCAGGAGGGGTGGCAGTTGCCACTAGCAAAAATTGGCTCCGTACAGCCATCTGAATGGACGCCATGCATTATTAGGTGGCGATAATTTCTCTAAACCTAGCTGCCACACTTTTTGCGTCAAAATAAAGTTATCCTCACATTAGTAAATGCGGGCTGCTGTCGTTACAAATCTTACACTGGTGAGTTACGTTACTGGTGTTTACATTCATTGTCAGCAAGCAGTGCTCTTGATGCTTTAAAAAAAGGAATATCTGAGACATATTAGAAATGAATAATCGTATTTTACATAATACTGTACTGCTTCTTTAAAGATTCCCCCCTGTTTTACGGTGCAGTGGGGTCTGAAGAGTCAGAACTGCGGTATAACTAGTGGGTTGCTATTCTTGTCATCCCAATTAAACCTCTCAGCGATCCTGAGCTGTGTAGGAGGCAAACAGTGCGGCTGACGTCCATCATGGCTGGTGAACATTGCAAAACAGCTGAACAGTCTTTCACGTTAAGCCTCATGAGCACGGCTGTAGTTTCGGTCCGCATCCGCTCTTTTTGTGGATTTGATACTGTCCCATTCATCCCATTGTTGTCCACATCCGTAAGTCCGTTCTGTGGCCCCGCAAAGAAATAGAACATGTCCAATCCTTGTCCGTTCTGCTGACAAGACTAGGACTTTTCTCTAGACGGGAGAGTCGGCATGCTCACATACAGTATTTTGTGGATCCATGATTTACGGACTGTAGAACTCTTATGGCTGTGTGCATGATACTTTAGGGCTTATGCACGCAAACACGTTTTTCTTCCGTTTTTCCGTTCTGTTTTTTGTACAGTTCTGTATACAGAACCATTCATTGCAATGGGGCTTGAAAAAAACAGAAATGGCTTTATGCGCATTCCTTGTCCACATGTCTGTTCCGCAAAATAAAAAATAGAACATGTCCTATTCTTGTCCGTTTGGAGGACAAAAACAGGCATTGTTACAATGGATCTGTAAAAAAAAAAAAATAGATGCAACACGGACGTCACGTGGATGTCGCCCTTTTTTTTTTGCAGATCCTTGTTTTGAAGACCGCAAAATACATACGGTCATGTCCGTTCCGTTTTTTTTCTTTTTTTGTTTTGCTGGCCATATGCGGAACTGTTCATTTCAATGGGTCGGCAAAAGAAACGGAAGTTACTGCGTGGACAAGGATAGCACTGTTCTATTAGGGTCCGGCTGTTCCGTTCCACAAAATACGGAATGCACACGGACGTTATCTGTATTTTTTGTGGATATGTTTTTTGCAAACCAAATAATACATCCGGTCTTGTTCTGATTCATTTTCCAGCCATTAGTTAACTTGAATAAAACCTTAAAAGTTAAAGGGTTATTCCCCTATTCTCAGGAAACCACAGTGGATGTCTGTTTGCGATTTAGCTCCTCTCGATGGGATAAAACCATAAAACCTTGAGCTGGGTGTTAACACTTAGAGTTTTAATATGATTGGGTTTTTAAAATTAGAAAAAAAAAAAAAAAAGTTTTCCGGTATTGAGATCAGTCATAGGATCTCAATACCGGGAAAAAAAAACGCTTCCGTTTTGGCCCCATTCATTGTCAATGGGGACAAAACGTAACTGAACAGAACTTAGTGCTCCAAAATGCATTCTGTTCTCATACCGGAGAGCAAACGGCAGCATGCTATAGTTTGCTTTCCGTCCTGGGATCCGTTTTCTCTGACGCAATCTGCCACAATAGAAAACGGATCCGTCCCCCATTAACCTTTAATGGAGTTCATGACAAATCCGCCTTGGCTATGTTAAAGATAATACAACCGGATCCATTCATAACGGATGCAGACGGTTGTATTATCATCAGTAACGGAAGTGAAAGTATCATGAATGGTTTTGTGTTCGGTAATGTTGTGTTTTTCTTTTGTTTTTTTTGTGTGTTTTTTGTTTTATAATTCTGATACACCCCCTCATAGGAACATGACTGCATTTTTTCCGAGTGGACAGATGTCATACTTGGGAAGGGAGTGTCTGGATTTCTATGGGAGAAGCTGTTCTGCCACATTGATGGGTGTTACATGAAATATCTGATGGGTGGATTATTGGATACAAATGAGGAAATGTTGTCATTGGTGTTACTGAAGATGTGTGCTGATCACTACAGTGGAGATATCTTCTCAGCTCTCTGGTCAGGGAGAGGTCACCTGTCCCTGCTGCAGGCGGTAGCATTAAAGAGGACCCGTCGCTTCTCCTGACAACCATTAACTACTTGTTATAACAATTCTGGAACTTCTATTCTTATGGCTGTACAGGTGGATCTCAATAAACTAGAATATCATTGAAAAGTTAATTTATTTCAGTAATTCAATTCAAAAAGTAATCTCATATATTCTATAGATTCATTCATTTTACACAGTGATCTATTTCATGCCTGTTTCTTTTAAAGGGGTTCTGAAGTTTTTTCAAACTGATGATCTATACTCTGGATAGATCATCAGCATCTGATCGGCGGGGGTCCGACACCCGGGACTCCCGCCGATCAGCTGTTTGAGAAGGCAGCGGCGCTGCAGGAGCGCCGCGGCCTTCTCTGTGTTTACCGCAGGCCCAGTGACGTCACGACTAGTATCACTGGCCTGGGCGGGGCTAGGCTCCGTTCACATGAATGGAGCTTAGCCGCGCCCAGGCCAGTGATAGTAGTCGTGACGTCACTGGCCTGCAGTAAACACAGAGAAGGCTGCGGCGCTCCTGCAGCGCCGCTGCCTTCTCAAACAGCTGATCGGCAGGGGTCCCGGGTGTCGGACCCCCGCCAATCAGATTCTGATGATCTATCCAGAGGATAGATCATCAGTTTGAAAAAACTACAGAACCCCTTTAATGTTGATGATTATGTCTTACAGCTAATGAAAACCCAAAGTCAGTTTCTCAGAAAATTAGAATGTTATATAAAGCCAATTAAAAAATGATTTTTGATACAGCAATGTTGGCTGACTGAAAAGTATGTACAGTAAATGCACTAAATACTTAGTTGGGGCTCCTTTTGTATGAATGACTGCATCAATGTGGCGTGGCATGGAGGCGATCAGCCTGTGGCACTGCAGAGGTGTTATAGCCTTCAGCTCGTCTGCATTGTTGGGTCTGGTGTTTCTCATCTTCCTCTTGACAATACCCCATAGATTCTCTATGGAGTTAAGGTCAGGTGAGTTTGCTGGCCAATCAAGCACAGTGATACTGTGGTTATTAAACCAGGTATTGGTACCTTTGTCAGTGTGCTCAGGTGCCAAGTCCTGCTGGAAAATGAAATCAGCATCTTCTTAAAGGGGTTCTCAGAGTTATAAATATTGATGACCTATCCTCAGGATAGGTCATCAATATCAGATCAGCGAGGGTCCGACACCCGGCACCCCCGCCGATCAGCTGTTTGAAGAGGAGGCGCGCGCGTACCAGCACTGCCTCCACTTCACTGTTTACATGCTGGCCGACACGGGGGTAGTGGTGAGTATGTGTAATTACACCTAACTGCCCCATTCATTTCTATGGATAGAATCTCTTAGACTTGTATGGGAGCGATTCTTCCCATAGAAATGAATGGGGCGGTGAGGTGTAATTACACCTACTCACCACTACCCCCGTGTCGGCCAGCATGTAAACAGTGAAGAGGAGGCAGCGCTGATACGGCGCGCGCCTCCTCTTCAAACAGCTGATCGGCGGGGGTGCCGGGTGTCGGACCCTCGCCGATCTGATATTGATGACCTATCCTGAGGATAGGTCATCAATATATATAACTCGGAGAACCCCTTTAAAGCTCATCAGCAGAGGGAAGCATGAAGTGCTCTAAAATCTCCTGGTAGACGGCTGCACTAACTTTGGTCTTGGTAAAACACAGTGGACCTACACCAGCAGATGACATGGCTCCCCAAACCATCACTGATTGTGGAAACTTCACACCAGACCTCAAGCAGCTTGGATTGAGTGCCTCTCCACTCTTCCTCCAGACTCTGGGACCTTGAGTTCCAAATGAAATGCAAAATTTACTTTCATCTGAAAACTGAACTTTAGACCAGTTCTTTTTCTCCTTGGCCTAGATAAGACGCTTCTGATGTCTCTGGGTCATGAGTGGCTTGACACAAGGAATGCGACAGTTGTAGCCCATGTTCTGGATACGTCTTTGTGTCATGGATCTTGAAGCACTGACTCCAGCAGCAGTCCACTCCTTGTGAATCGCCTCCAAATTTTTGAATGGCGTTTTCTTGACAAACCTTTCAAGGCTGCGGTTCTCCCTGTTGGTTGTGCACTTTTTCCTTCCACTCAACTTTCCTTGGATACAGCACTCTGTAAACAGCCAGATTCTTTAGCAATGACTTTTGTGGCTTGCCTTCCTTGTGGAGAGTGTCAATGACTGTCTTCTGGACAACTGTCAAGTCAGCAGTCTTCCACATGATTGTATAGTCTACTGAACCAGACTGAGGGACCATTTAAAGACTTAGAAAACCTTTGCAGGTGTTTTATGTTGATAAGCTGATTAGTGACACCACGAGTCTACAAGATTCAACTGCTTCACAATATTCTAATTTTCTGAGATACTGACTTTTGGGTTTTCATTAGCTGTAAGCCATAATCATCAACATTAAAAGAAATAAAATCTTGAAATAGATTACTGTATGTGGAATGCATCTATGTAATGAGTTTCACTTTTTGAATTGAATTACTTTTGGATGATATTCTAATTTACTGAGATGCATCTGTATATTGTGTCATTCTTATATAATTCCTGATGGAATTTATGAATTACTACTAGTTTGCAGTGAGGGTCCGTAAATCGTTCACATAGCCTAGTTGCAGCTCAGCCCTATTGAAGTCAATGGGGCTGAGCTGCAATACCAAGCACAGCCACTATACAATGTACGGCGCTGTGCTTAGAAAGATTCCAGAGCCCACAGCGCCTACCAAAGCAACTGTGAAAGTAGCGGCTCCCTGAAACAGCTGATCGGGGGGGGTGGGGGTGCAGGGGCTTCCTGTCTATTTGTGCATAATCTGGTGACCCCAAATTTCCCACCATGCCAGGGAGAGGGAGAGCTAAAGCAGTTCTCCAGTGGGAGAAGCCTAATAAAGATGACCCCATGCCGAAGTTTCCTGGAGTGTGACGTGGGATGTTGATGTTGCTTGTGGTCAGACCTAAATTTTTACGGTTAATGCGTTATAGGGGGGGTTGTATATCATCTTCTTTTTGAACTCGCGAAAAGTACATCACAATTTGCACTGGTGTTTTTTCCTAACAACTGATGTGTGTGTATGTGAAACCAACCTAGGGCCACCTGTGTGCTCTAATTTCTGTGTGGATTTATTTGAATTTTACAGCATATCCCCACCAAAATCCACAATGTCTAATTGCATATTTTCCTGTGGATTAAGTGCGATTTTACCTCAGATGTCGCCCTTCCATTGAAAAAAGGTGAAATCCGCAGCTAAAACCGCAAACATAATTGACATGCTGCGAATTTAGAAATCCGCCCTGGATTTCAACATGGAAAAAAACCTGCACAGTGTACATGAGATCTGTGTAATGTCATACACTTAGCCGGCACTATTTTATTTTATTTTATGTTTATTTATATTCCCACGCGGATTTTCGTGTGGAAAACGTGCAACATAATACGGAACCAGCAAAGTGAATGAAACTACAAATCTCACATTCACAGTGGGGGTCATTTATTATCCTGATATATGCCTATATCAGGCGGATTTCAGGTGCAGATTGTGGTCCCTGTTCACGCCAGGTCTAAAAAAAACGGGCGGGGATGGAGCAGAAGGCACATCTCGTTCATCGCTTTCTATGCCTGTTTTAGGCGTAGAAAATGGTCTAAATGTATGAAAGCTCAGAAGCTGTCTTACATTTAGACTGGCGCTGGATGCGTCGAAGTTATGGAGAGGCCGGCAACTCTTCATAGCTTCAGCAGATCCGCCGCTAGGTATACGGCTTATTAAGACCAGCGTCTTAAAAAATGACCCCCAGTGTGTATATTTTCTGTGAGAATTTTGGCCCTCCTCGTGGATTTTAAAATCCGCAGCACGTCAATTATTTATGAAAAGGGTGAGATCGGGGGCACATCCGCATCAAAGTCTGCAAGTAACACATGCGGATTTTGGTGCAGAAAGCGCAGAGAAGTCTGCACGGAAAATCTGCACCCCTGCAGGTAGCCTGAGGGTGTGTGCACATGGGATGGATACTCTTAAAGAAGAACTCCCGCAAACATTTTTATTCCATGTCCTGCTAGAAATGTACATGATGTAATCTGTAGTGAATGTCATTTTCTTACCAGTAGCTGAATTTTTGAGTTATATCATCCTGAAGTTTCTTATCTGTGTCATGTGACTAGGAATTAGACCCACCAACTCACACATAGACTTATGTGTGGACAGGAAGTCTAATTTTCTATGTATTCATATGGGAGCCTCACTTTCAGTCTCATAGGAATGAATAGAGAAGTGACTGGCTTCCTGTCCTGGGTCAGTTGGAGGTCAGGGAGTTGGTCACATGACCCAGCTACAATAAGAAGAGAGTGGAAACTCTCAATTTCAGCCTCTGATTAGAAAATGACATTCACTACAGATTATATCATGCACCTTTCTAACAGGTCAGAGAGTAAAAATTTTTGTGGGAGTTCTTCTTTAAGCTTTGTCTCTGCTGATTTGTGAGAGGTAAACCCACAGCGTTTTTACCAGCGATTCTAAGAAATCTAATTTACAAAATGCAAACATAAATCAAACTGCACTGCGGATTTGAAATCCTCACTACCTGAATTTATACTGCATATTTCTTGCCGTGCAACGCATAGTGTGAATTCTGCGACAAATCCACATCTAATGCAGTAAATTCACAGCAGACCTTCCACCCCCCGCGTGGCCATACCTTATAATACCGCTATGAGTTCACTTGGGGACCTTTCCCGTTTTCCTACATAAATGAATCTGTAAGAACATAACTGGATTATTATTATTTGATATGTATATTACAGTTATAGACAGTACATGTTATATGTGATTTCTAATACCCTCCCATTTGCAGGAGGTACACAAGGTACAGGAGATACATCTGGGAATGCTAGGAATCACTATGTCTGCTTGTATGTTTCTTGTGGAATTTTGCCCATTGTATTACTTGTGTGTTCCGGGGAGGGAATTGTTCCAAGAAACTGTTCTGTTAATGATTTTTCTGTAAGTGTAACCCATGTTAAAGGCACTCTAACCTCAATCACTGACAGAACTAATGTCCCTCACCATCTGTGTAGTGCGTAGTTTGACCTGTCCAATAATGATGTTAAGGTCTTCTATAGCCGTACGCAGCTCTTTATAAGTGCCCCACCATCAATGTTCTGTTGGTGCCTAACTATTTTGTAGATCTTTATTTTTGGGTTTTGGCATGTGTGTCTGCTTGAGGGTTTTCCAGGTTATAGATGGTGAAGGTCCATCTTCAGGAGAGGTCATCAGAATCAGATCAGTGGGGGGTCTGACATCTGGAACCGCTGTTGGTCAGCAAAGAACAGAGCTGGAAGTTTCTGTGTTGGGTTACTGCATCGCAGCTCCCAGCCAGACATGAGGCTCATGCACACCACCGTTTGGTCCACATCCGATCTCCATTTTTTGCAGATCCCGCGCAGACCCATTGATCTCTATGGGTCAGGAAACATGAGGACAGGAAGTGGATGTCATTATAGAACATGTCTTCTTCCTGTCTGTTTTTATAGACCAAGAATAGGCAGTTCTACCATTGGGACTGCCAAAAATGCGGTATGCACATGTCCGGCACCCATATTTTGTAGACCGCAAAATGGACATACAGAGGAATATGTCACCCATAGGTTCACCTTGTAAAAAAAAAAGAAATCTATGCTATGCAGTGGTTTTATTTATTTTTTACTGTATACCATCTATTACACTGTTCCATACCGCAAAAAAAGTCTACCAACACAAACTGGTCTGATGGGGGGCCAAAAGAACACTCTTTTGGCCTCTATTGGGTAAATGGATTCTCGTGCCGCATAGGACCATCACATGCTGTCAACGTGCCCTCAACTGTATGGCAAAGATGTGGTGTGACCCATGCTTTGGGGACAGCGGCAATGGAGGAATGTGAATTTTTTTTTAAAGGGGTTTTCTGGGATTTTACTACTGATGACGTATCCTCAAGATAGGTCATCAGTATCTGACACGTATCTGACCCGGGACCCCCGCCGATCAGCTGTTTGAGAAGGCACCGGCGCTCCTGTGAGCACCGCTACCTTCTAGCAGCTTACCAAGCACAACGATGTACATTTTACAGTGCCTGTGCTTGATATCGTGCTCAGCCCCATTCACTTGAATGGGGCTGAGCCGCTCCTAGGCCACGTGACCAATGAACGTGACTTCACTAAAAAAAAGGCCACGGCATTCATGGGTCCCGGGTGTCAGACCCCTACCGATCAGATAGTGATGACCTATCCTTGAATTGGGGGGGGGGGCCCAAATGGTAATTTAGTTGGGAATCGTTGCTCTGAGGAACTGTTGAGAAGTGTTTCACCTCTCATTGTATGAGGTTAGAGTGCCTTTAAGTGGTGTTTTATATGTCTGCTCCTTGTTGTTGAGATTTTGCATGTTTAGCTTGCTATGAAATGTCTCTATGTAATTCTCTCTCTCTTTATTTAAATGCTTTCCCAGCAAGGACAAGTTTGGAAGGTTTGCATTGCTTTTCACCTTCCCTCTGCCCCTTCTCAGACCAGCTGCTTACACCATGACTTCTCTCTTTCTGTAACTTTACAGCATGACCCCAAAGATCAATGGGAAATTTAGTAACCCAACCACTGCTGAACCATGCCACCGAGCATGCAGGGACAGGAGTGCATGCACTGTAGTGCCCACTGCTCTTTTGATGATGCCTGTAGACTAGATACTTGCTCCATGCAACCCTTTTTATAAATGTTCCCTCAAGTCCTAGCATGCTTAACCACAGTACAGGTTTATGGTTATGGCGCCTATGTGCTAACCTGCACACAACTGAATGATGCCTTCCCCTGTACATTGTTGTAATGTACCTCCCGCACCTCATTGCCTGCCCCGACACCCAATTATATAAGTGCCTTATTGGATTACTGCCTCCAGATAAAGCGACCCTTGTCCTAAACAGAGCTTTTAGACCTTTTAGTCGTATCAGGCTGCTGTGTCGGGCCACTTATGACCAGTTCCAGCGTCTCTGGGACCATTGGCATTGGTGGCTTGCAGCTCTAACTAGACCCACATAATCCAGGTAAGAGGATATGAAAAGCAGGGACGGTGGCCCATTTTTCAGATAAAAATGTTTAATGTAGTATTTTTTGCTAGACTCCTAAAAATGTCATTAATAAAACCTGCCCCCATTTTGTAATGAGATGAATTGCAATATAATGTGAATATTTCTGCTGCCTTATGGAAAATGACAGGTTGGAGAGGTCACCAGCTAAAGGGTCCCTGAGCTTTCAGAAAACTTTTGATATGTCAAAGGTTTTGATCGGTTGTGATCCGAGTGGCGAGACCCCCAGTGATCGCTAGAACGAGAGAGTGCTCAGATATCACACTTCTCGGTGCTGGAGAGGACACAAGATGGACTAGATGGAAAGTGTTTGGGCTTGTCTCGCTTCCGTCCCTTGCAGCAGGTCCAGAGAGTGTGATATGTGAGCAGTTCTTTCTCCTCGTTTTAGAAATCAAGGGGGTCTCAGCACTCTGACCTCCACTGAGTAAGGCCCCTTTCGCACTTGCGATGCAGGTCTCCGGCAGGCTGTTCCGGTGGGTGAGTAGCCCGCCGGATCCGTGCTGCTGCAGGTGCACGTGTGGGGCCGGAACTGCGCTCTGGCCCCATTCTTTCTAAAGGGGGCGGGCCGCGGATCCGGCCACAGCATGTTAACCCCTGCTGAGAGGCAGCCGGAACGAAAATACAACATGTTGTATTTTCGTTCCGGCCGCCTCTCAGCAGAGGTTAACGTGCTGCGGCCGGATCCCACACGTGCACCTGCGGCAGCACAGATCTAACGGGCTGTTAACCCACCGGAACAGCCTGCCGGAGCCCTGCACCGCAAGTGTGAAAGTATACTGAAACCTTTCCCATGTCTGTATGATATATCAAAAGTTTTATAAGAACTCTGTTGCCCTTTCAAGTGGTTTACTGGTCCAATAATTTTTTTTTTTTATCTTCCCATAGTACCTCAAACACTGCATATTTTGCCCCAAATACCTACTTTTCATGTCAGCACTTTCCTTCCCCTATTCTAGGCATCATTGCCTCCAGGCAGGATGTTTACATGCAGAACTTCCTGTTTTCATCAACTTTCTGCTGGATTTGCTAATCATCCCAGCATGCTTTGCTCTGTTTCTCAGGACTGCTAAACTGTTCCCTCGGCAGTACACAACCCCCTACACCCCCCTTCTCTATGTTATGCCTCTCACACACGACCGTGTTTCACGGCCCGATACGGGCCGTGAAAGCCCGACCTGTGCTCCCCCAGAGGACGGGAGCGCACGGCGTCATTGGTTGCTATGACGCCGTGCGCTTCCTGAGGCAGCTTCCTGTACAGCGTGTACAGTGTTTCACTGTACGGCGGCTGCCTCAGGAAGCGCACGGCGTCATAGCAACCAATGACGCCGTGCGCTCCCGTCCTCTGGGGGAGCACAGGTCGGGCTTTCACGGCCCGTATCGGGCCGTGAAACACGGTCGTGTGTGAGAGGCCTTAGTAAGACGAAGCAAGCCCTATGAACAAAGCATGCTGGGTTTAGTTGGCAAAACCAGCAGGGAGCTGATGAAAGCCAGAAATAAGTGGCACGTCAGGATGCAGTGATGCTGAGAACAGGGGAAAGAAAGTGCTGACATGAAAAAAACGGTATATGGTGAAAAAATGCAACGATTGGGGTATTCTGGATGTATAGAAAATCATTATTTGATCAGGGAACTCCATTAGGGGCTGTGTTATACAGACTTGTTTCACCTCTGCATTATTATTTTTCCCACCAAAGGACCAAAGTCTGAAACCAGGTAGAGGAAGACTTTCCCTATGGGTTTGGTTTTTCATTGGCGTAAATGAGTCCTTGTAGACCAGGATTTGGTACTGTTTGGTTCTGTAGTCTCTCCATGAATCCATTCTTTAATCTTTAATTACTGACTTTACCCAGATTCCCAATAAAATGTCCAGTTGTCCGTTGAAATCCCTTGAAATTTGTGAGGTCAGCTTTTCATTCTGTGTGCTTAAATATACAAGAAAACGCAACTTTTCAAGTTTTGGATAATTTACACAATTCCACACTCCCCTCTGTGTTAGTGATGAGATAAAGGATGTTGTTTGGTAGAGTTTTTCCACCAAAATACCGCTCTAGCCGTCCATGTGTTTTCAGAACTGATTTAGATGGTTGCCAGAGATTTTCACTTCCTAACAAAATAGTGGCTCGAGGTAAAAAAAAAATCTTTTTTTAAGTTGGTCGCTCGTCTGTTGCAAGGATAATAAAATCTGTGGGGATCACCTTGTAGGTTTTGCATGCACATTAGAGGAGCTTGTCAGGGCCCCACAAACCGCAGCTCAGAACTTGGCTTCTTGGACTTGTGGAGTATAACCAGGTGACGATTAAACCTGTTTCTTGTGCCTATCATTGGGGGACACAGCACCAGTGGGATATAGGCAGCTGCCACTAGGAGGCGACACTAGACATCAAAGAAGTAGCCCCGCCTGGTAGCCTATATCCCTCCTACGGACACCAGGCTAGCTCAGTTTTTAGTCTAGTGTCCGTAGGAGGTAGACACTGGTGCTTTGCACCTCTAATTTTTTATTTTAGTTTTATTTCTTTCTTTTCTTTTTAGGTTATCAGGGGGGCCGTCGGCGTGGAAAGCCACATCAGACGTGGACCCCCCTGAGGGTGCCTGGAGAATGTTTTCACATTCTCCCTGCGCCGGTCACCCGTCCCCCATGGTAGCTGCTCCCTGCAGCTGGATGCCAGTACCCCACTCCGGTGCGAGGTCGCTGAGGGGGTGACCCTGCGCGCACCTGAAGCCTGCGGAGAGGTGAGTATGCAGCCGTCACCCCCCCCGCCCGCCCCCCCCCCCCTTTCCCTCCAGGAGCCCCTTGCTGCAGTCTGGGTAGGTTCTCTGAACCCCTACCCAGCACCCCCCCCAGCACCTTATCGGCCGCCCCCTCCTGGGAGGGTTTCCTTCCTCCGGGGGACACTCTGCCTCGCCGCTCCAGCAGACGCCCGGGTGCCTCCTGTCTCCCCCCTCTGCGGCCTCCGGCTCCTTGGCTGCAGGGAAGGGGGGGGATGGGGGGCTTGACTGCCCGCACGTTCGTCCTCCGGGCGCCCCCTTGTTTCCGGGACCCCTCCGGCTCCTCTTCCGGGCCCTACGGGCGTTTTCCTTCAGATCGCGCCGCACCGGCACTTCCGGCCGGGCGGCGCTCTAATTCAGGCCGCGGCTTCTCGGCGCGCTAGGCCGCATGTGGGCGGGCGCTTCCCAGTGACGTCACTGGGCTGCGCGCCCGCCCGCTGTTCTGCTGGCCCCCTCCTTTTCCGGCCGGCGTGGTTCTCTTTCGCTTGGCCTGCGCTCTGCCCCTCCTTCGTGGGTGGTCCTTCCTGCCTTCAGGGGTTTATCTGTGCCGGCCTGCCCTGAGTCCAGTGGCCTGTTTGCTTCCTCAGGTCTGCACAGCACCAGTGGGTTTCCCTCCAGTGCCGTATTCTGCTGCTCCTGAGTCCGGTAGGCACCCAGTGGGTGATATTCTTCCCTCCCCAGGCTAGCCGGTCCGCTGAGCCCTTCACCATGTCGGGTCCCCGGGACGACCCTCCTAGGCAGCATGCTCCTGTGGCTGTGGCGACGCACTTTGCGTGCGCTCGCTGTAGCCAAAAGTTCCCCAGCGGTCAGTCTGGCTCCCTTTGTGTGCCTTGCCTTACGGTTGGTACCCCTCCCACTGAGGCTTCTGCTCCCTCTGGCTTGGTTGCGGCCTCTCCCGAGTGGGCCAGGTCCCTGACCCAGGCGATTGGCGACCTCTCTAAGCTGTCTCAGGTCATGATCCACGCCATTGACCGGTTGCCGTCCCAGGCGCCCCCCTCTGCGACCCCTCCCTTGGTGTCGCCTGACTCCCCTTCCAGGGGACGGCCCTCCAAGAGGCGTAGACGTTCCCCTTCTCGGTCACCCTCCCGGTGTTCCTCTGACCCTTCCCCGGGAAGGTCCGCTGCGGGTGGTTCCCAGCAGCACCTCTCTGACGCCTCAGGGGACTCCTGCGACTCTGCCTCGGAGTCTGACAGGGAGGACCATTTGGCCTCTGCGGTGCAAGCCTTGGTCCGTGCAGTACGGGACACACTCCATATCCGGGACGAATCTCCCTCTGCGGCCAGAGGCGAAGTTTCGTTTAGTCGCCATAGGCGGCAACCGCTGGTATTCCCTAGTCATAAGGACTTTGAGAATCTCCTGGACAAGGAATGGAAGCACCCCGACCGGCGCATTCCATCCTCTAAACGGACAGAGGCCCTCTTTCCGTTTGCTGCGGAGTTAGTCTCCGCCTGGACAGTTCCACCTACGGTGGACCCCCCTGTCTCCCGGCTGTCTAAATCCACCACCCTCCCGTTAGCGGATGGGGCGTCTCTGACGGATCCTGTGGACAAGAGGATGGACACGTTCTCCAAATCCGTCTTTATTGCTGCGGGTTCTGCCCTTCGCCCTTCTTTTGCGGCGTCTTGGGTCAGTAAGGCCTGCTCCGCTTGGGCCAGGCAGCTGGTCCATGACATCTCCTCGGACGCTCCCCGCGAGGATCTCCTTCCCCTAGCCTCACAGATCCTTCAGGCCTCTAAGTATCTGTGTGATGCTTCCCAGGAAGCGGCTCGTCTGTCTGCTCGGGCTGTGGCCAACTCCGTGGCCATTCGTCGCTCTCTTTGGCTGAAGGCGTGGTCGGCTGACGCCGCTTCCAAGAAGGCTCTTACGGGTCTTCCTTTTTCTGGGAACAGGCTTTTTGGGGAGCGGTTGGACAGGATTATCTCTGACGCCACCGGTGGCAAGAGTTCCTTGTTGCCGCAGAACCGGCCCGGGCGCTCCCAGCCTCCGAGGCGTTCTAGTCGCTTTCGCTCCTTCCAAGCTCCTGTCCGTCAGCAGTCCTCAAGGGGTGCTCCCTCAGCCTCCTCTTCCAGGAAGCCCTCCTTTAAGCCCCGGCCGTCCTGCAGCCGCGCTCCCGCCCTTCCGAAGGGCCCTGCCCCCAAGCCTTCTTCCTGATGGCTTTCCCCCACTCGGGTCTTCCTCCCGAGTGGGGGGTCGTCTGCTCTCCTTCAAGGAGGTATGGCTCGCCCACGTCACCGACGCATGGGTACGGGAGGTGGTGTCTTCCGGATACAGGATCGAGTTTGCGTCCTTTCCGCCTCCTCGGTTCTTCCTGTCTCGGATCCCCCACTCTTCGGCAGGGCTTTTGGCGCTTTCCCGCGCCGTTCATCACCTCCTTGCTCAGGGGGTCGTAGTCCCAGTCCCCCCCTCCGAGCGGTTTCAAGGTTTCTACTCGAACCTGTTCACCATTCCCAAGAAGGACGGCTCGGTTCGACCCATCCTGGATCTGAGGCACCTCAACCATTATGTCCGCCTCCGCCACTTCCGCATGGAGTCTCTGCGGTCGGTGGTCGCGTCCCTGGACCAGGGCGAGTTTCTCGCTTCCATAGATATACGCGACGCATATCTCCATGTGCCAATCGCGCTAAGTCACCAGCGCTTTCTTCGTTTCGCCATCGGTTCTCGTCATTTCCAGTTTGTCGCTCTGCCCTTCGGTCTGTCAACAGCGCCCCGGGTCTTTACCAAGACCCTCGCCCCTCTCATGGCTCTCCTTCATGCCAGAGGGGTGGCGGTCATCCCGTACCTGGACGACCTTTTGGTAAGGGGCCACTCCTTGCAGGATGCTCAGTCCAGCCTCCAGATCACGCTCGATCTGCTTTCCAGGTTCGGCTGGGTGATCAACTTTCAAAAGTCGTCTCTGCGCCCCTCTCGCTCCATGGAGTTTCTAGGGATGTTGTTCGACACCGAGAGGGCTCGGGTTTTTCTGCCTTGCGACAAGGTCTCGTCTCTACGCTCGGCTGTCTCCAAGCTCCGTTCGGGCTCCCCCTGTTCGCTCCGCTTCTGCATGCGGGTGCTGGGCAAGATGGTCTCCTCGTTCGAGGCCGTCACGTTTGCTCAATTCCACTCTCGGCCCCTCCAGGGGGCGATTCTGGCCCAGTGGGACAAGTCTCCTCTCTCTCTGGACAGGAGGATCGTCCTCTCCCCGGCAGTCCGCAGAGAGTTGCTTTGGTGGCTGACGTCCCCAGCCCTTCTACAGGGCCGCTCCTTCCTCCCCCTTCAGTGGCTGGTCGTCACCTCCGATGCCAGCCTGACAGGGTGGGGTGCGGTTTTCGGTGTCCTGACGGTCCAGGGCACGTGGACTTTGCCGGAGTCGCGCCTTCCCATCAATATACTGGAGCTTCGGGCAATATTCCTTGCCTTGACTCATTGGACCGTCTTTCTCCAGGGTCACCCTGTTCGGGTTCAGACGGACAACTCCACCGCCGTCGCCTACGTGAACCGCCAGGGAGGCACCAGGAGCCGCTCTGTGATGGCGGAGGCTGCCCGAATTCTCGGCTGGGCGGAACGGTTTGTCCCGGCTCTCTCAGCCATCCACATCCCGGGTGTAGACAACTGGGCGGCGGATTATCTCAGTCGCGGGTCCCTGGACCAGGGAGAGTGGTCTCTCCATCCCCAGGTGTTTCTACAGATTTGCCGTCGGTGGGGCTTCCCCGATGCGGATCTTTTCGCGTCCAGGCTCAACCACAAGCTTCCCACTTACGTGGCTCGGGCTCGGGATCCCCGCGCGTTCGCGGTGGACGCCCTGGTGACCCCTTGGGATCAGTTCTCCCTGATTTACCTATTTCCCCCGCTCCCTCTCCTTCCGCGGGTCCTCAGGCGCCTGAGGTTCCTCGGCGTTCCCGCCATCCTCATCGCTCCGGACTGGCCCCGCCGGTCCTGGTACGCCGACGTGATCCACCTCCTGGCCGACGCCCCTTGGCGTCTTCCCCTGCGGCCCGACCTCCTTTCTCAAGGGCCGATCCTCCACCCCACTTTACCTCAGCTCAATTTGACGGCTTGGCTGTTGAAGCCGCGGTGCTGAGGTTTCGGGGCCTGTCTGAGTCTGTCATCCAGACTATGCTTAGAGCCCGTAAGCCGCAGTCGGCTCGCATTTACCATCGGGTTTGGAAGTCCTTTTTTTCTTGGTGCGAGCAACGCCGTGTTCATCCTCTCGTTTGCTCCACGCCTAGGATCCTTTCTTTTTTGCAGTCCGGCCTTGACCAGGGTCTCAGCCATTCTACCCTTCGGTCTCAAGTCTCCGCCTTGTCCGTGCTTTTTCAGAAGACTTTGGCTCTGCGCTCCCAGGTGAAGACCTTTTTACAGGGGGTTCTTCGTCTGAATCCCCCCTTCCGCTCCCCCGTCGAGCCCTGGGATCTTAACTTGGTGCTCGATGTGCTCCAGGGTCCTCCCTTTGAGCCTTTGAGAGAGATTTCCCTGCGTCTTCTCTCTTGGAAGGTCGCCTTTCTGGTGGCGATTACGTCCATCCGCCGTGTATCTGAATTAGCCGCTCTTTCCTGTCGCTCCCCCTATCTTGTTTTGCACAGGGATAGGGTGGTTTTGCGCCCTCTCCCTTCCTTCCTTCCGAAGGTGGTTTCGGCATTCCACATCAATGAGGATATTGTTCTTCCTTCTCTTTGTCCCGCTCCTGCTCATCCTAGGGAGCGCTCCCTTCACTGTTTGGACCTTGTCCGAGCCATCCGGGTCTACTTGTCCCTCACGGCTCCCTTCCGTCAATCGGATTCCTTGTTTGTCATTCCTGAGGGTCCCCGCAGGGGTCTTGCCGCCTCTAAGGTGACCATTGCGCGTTGGATCACGGCCGCCGTCTCTGAGGCCTATCGCTCTCGGGACAGGTCCCCCCCCCTTCCGGGTCACGGCCCATTCTACCAGGGCCGTGGGAGCTTCCTGGGCGGTTCGCCATCATGCATCGGTGTCCCAGGTCTGCAAGGCCGCTACCTGGGCCTCGGTGCATACCTTTACCAGGTTTTACCAGGTCCACACTCTGGCTTCAGCTGATGCCAGTCTGGGCCGCAGGATCCTGCAGGCCGCCGTACGTTAGGCTGGCCGACTGGGGAGGTTTCTTTTTCCCCACCCTTTGGGACTGCTTTTGTACGTCCCACTGGTGCTGTGTCCCCCAATGATAGGCACAAGAAAACAGGATTTTTGTATAACTTACCGTAAAATCCCTTTCTTGTGGCTTCATTGGGGGACACAGCTCCCACCCTGATTTTTTTCTGGGTTGTTCTTTTTCCCGGGCTTGTTTGCTGTTCCTTGAGTTCTCGTTCCCGGGTTCAGACTGGTTTGTATCATTCTGTTTGGCTCCTACTGCTTTTTAACTAAACTGAGCTAGCCTGGTGTCCGTAGGAGGGATATAGGCTACCAGGCGGGGCTACTTCTTTGATGTCTAGTGTCGCCTCCTAGTGGCAGCTGCCTATATCCCACTGGTGCTGTGTCCCCCAATGAAGCCACAAGAAAGGGATTTTACGGTAAGTTATACAAAAATCCTGTTTTTGGGTACTAGAAGGCATACATATTTAGGCACATTGAGATATATATTTGGTGCCAAGAGCTGTATCTTATCCCATTCTTGACACCAAGAATACAAATTTCGTAGAGCCCTATTATGACCATCTGAATGTGACTCTATTAGTAGTTTAATTGGTCTCGTGCAGTGTAAGAAGCATGCGGAGACCACCAGTAAGTGTAACATCATGCTGAGTAGATCTTTGTGGGAAGTAGGAACCCCTATTGTCTGTGTTGTGTTTGTAGATGTGCATTCAGATCTCTTGGGATTAAAACACCAATAACTATAGAAAATGGTGAGGTCTGAATGTACACTGCTTGTATTCTTGCTTCAAGTCTCTGTGTTACTTCAAGAAAAATTCCCAAGTCTGCAGAACTGTGTTACTGCTTGTCATTGCCGAAATGCATGGCGTGTCCGGTGGCGGAAGACCTGCATGGAGCAACTTTGGAGTGTTGAATTAAAACCAGTCGCAAAGAGCATTGAATAACGCCCCTCCCTGCTTATTAAGTTGAGAGTAGTGGTGTAACAGGAGGCATCCTGTTGGGTGATGGGTTTGGAAAGTATCTGTGTCCCTAGACGACAACCGTAGATTAGTTCTCCAAAGATGACCACGTTCTGGTCAATCTCTTTCAATTTCAGGGCTCCATGACTTCTTCAGAAACCCCTCTGATCAAGCTATTATTTATGATCTATGTTGATCCAGAGGAAAAAGAAAATAAAATCTCTGGTGGGTTAATGCATATTGTCCTCTTGTAAGGAGAACATTTAACACTGACTCCAAGTTTGAAATACCCAGAATTGGAAGAAAGGAAGGCTCCCAAATCCCATCTCATGAACTAGCCAGCTCCATAACCCTTAGTGTAGAGCTCTTCTTTTCATTCCAAAACAAAAAAAAAATCTCCTATAAACCCAATAGATGTCTACAGGGTTGGACTGGCCCACCAGAGTACCAGAAGGTCCTCCAGTGGGCCCAGCCTCTGAAGCCATTTTGGACCCAAAAGTCTAAAGGGAAAAATCCCATTTAGAGCTGCCTTTGTGGATTATCCCTTGTCACTAGGGTCTATTTTAGAGATTCCCTAAAATTTGTTTCAGGCTCAAAATCGACCATGAAATTTGATTCAGATATGAATCGATTCTGGCCAAATCAAAAGAGCTTTAAATGCTGGGATTTTCTCTATCTCTCCAAAGAATCTGATTTATTTTATTTTTTTTTCAAAAATTCTGGTCAAATTTTGATTCTAACAAGTCAGTTCTCACATTTCTAGTCTATTTCTTTCAATTAAAACCTATTAGACTTTAGAAGTTTGCATTTCTCTACTTATGATGCTCTTAAGAAGTTTTTGCCTCAACTTCATGGTCGAAAGGAATCTATGGGAATTGAAGGGGCCTTTGAGTAGTTTGGCCAGGTGGCTGGAGTTCTTCTTTAAGGCAGCAGAAACACATTTTGCATCTCTTATTATAACCTGGGTGATAGGTGACAAGTAACTGGACATTTTTATGACTTTTACATTGTGCAAACTTCCATCTTTTTTTGCAGATTATTGTGCACTGTTGATAAAAACTTTGCAAAAGTTTTTATTACGGTCTTTCTTAAAACATTCATTGCCAGGATAGTTCAGTAAACGTTTAGCAAAGTAAATCATTATGTTCTTCTCTTATCACCCATTGACCAGTTTTGTTACTGCTGCTGACATCTCTACCTCAGTTCTCTGTTTATTTTCTAGATATGCGCTTTCATTTTCTCTTAGGTGCTTTCCACGCTGCTTCTCACATCTCCATACATTTATACGTTATTCTTTTCCATAGGAGATCTTCTTTTGCCTTTTTTTTGTTTGTTCATTCTCGTTTTTCAGCTCTGACAACTCTTGCGCTGTCTTTTTGTTTTTCATTTCACTATGAAAAAAAGAAACCTTTCAAAAACTCCTATAATTCTAAAAAATAAAAATGTTCTCCTATTTTTTCATCAATTTTTCATTAGGCATGTGGGGATCCCAAAGCAAAGCCTTCTTACCTGATCGACAAAAACTTAGAGTCTGCTGTCAAGTTTATTGTCCGGAAGTTTCCTGCCGTTGAGACTCGCAATAATAATGTAAGTAGATCTTATATGTTATGTACTCGCGTAGGCTGGTCAAAGAGATTACGTTGGAAGATGGTTTTGGAGGTGGTTGGGGTTAGTGATCTCAGTGGAGCTGTAATTTTCGATTATGAAATCTGAATGTATTTCACTTTAAAAATTGGTAGGTGTCTGAGCTCATAAGTCAGTGGTGGAGATCATTTGAGATTTGTTTTCCTCGGTAAAGAGCATATGCCATGATTGATGTAAGAAATGAATCAGATCAGACATCATATAGTACATGTCAATCTCTTTCTAACAAATCTAGAACCAGCTCTGTACCCCACATGCATCCAGAGATCTCCTCCTTAGTTTCTCCAGTTGTTGTGCTAGATTTTCTTCAGGCTGGCAGGACAGGACTCGGGCCTTTTAAACTGAGCGCGTGCGACCACCTCAGTGAGGTGGATAAGAAATAAGGTAAAGAGAAAACAACAGGTGGCGCTATGCAGATACATTTGATTAAATACAGGGTCCCTGTTCTGGGGATTGCTTTGTGTCCTGGCGTTAGGACCCTCCACGATCCTACACTTATCACCCATAAATGAAGTTTGTGAGATAAATCCTGTTTTTGAGGTTGTCGTTGTCGTAAGGAAAGGGGACAATTTTCTGGCTTGAGATCGTTACCTAAGAGCATGGTCCATGAATTGCAAAAGTCAGTATTAGGAGATTTTATGGTGTCATTTTCCTTTTCTTTAGTGTTTTTGTTCTTTAATTAACTATATTTTATAAGTAAACTAGAAGCCATCATATGGAATAGATAATCATAAAACTATATTTACAGTCTTAAAGAAGAACTGTCACCTCCCCTGAGATGTCTGTTTTAGTAACTACTTGTGTTCTCCCATGCAATATTATTCTGGAACATCTTTTCATATAACCTTCTTATCAGTTCCTCAGTTATTGCTGCTAGAATCTTGCAACTGGATGTTACCGGTTGGAGGGGGGGGGATGGCGGGATGTCCATGGGCAGTCTGACACTAGAAGCACTGATTGGACAGTGTCAGACTGTGCAGGGACACCCCCTCCCCACCCGGCTGCAGGTTAATTAAAGGGATTATCCGGGTAAATATAATGACTTCTCCTCAGGATAAGTCATCATTATCACATCGGCGGGGGTCCAAGTCCCGACACCCCTGCCAATCAACTGTTAAAGGGAGCCTGAGCTATAATTAGGACATGACGTGTGAATGATGTCACACGGCAAGAGGTTGCGGCGATCACGGACAGCTGATCGGCAGAGGTCCCGGGTGTTGGACCGCCATCGATCTGATATTGATGACCTATCCTGAGGATAGGTCATCAATATAATTTACCGAATAACCCAATTCTAGTAGTGATAACTGAAGAACGGAACAACATAGTTATTTGTCTGGTCCAGAATCGTTATTAGATGGGGAACGCAAGCATCTGCTAAAGCAGACCTATCAGGAAAGGTGACAGCGCCATTCACGTAGGGTACGGCTTTCTTCCAAAGTATTTTTAACAAGAGGATTCCTAATCGGTGACTGTATCCTGCTTTGCTGAAATGATCCTTCTGCATTCAATGAACTCTGCTCTTCATGTCAACCTCTCGGATCATTCCTTGGATAGCCAGACAAGATCCTACAAGTCTTGCCTAGCAGAGGACGGTTGCTCTGCCAGCATGGATGACTCTTCCAGGTTGATGAAAGTTCGATGCATATTGTTCTCAGACCCTCACTTTGTGCAGAAATAATAATGCTTATTGCATAGTTGTCTCAAAGAACGCCAAACAAGCAGTGGCTGCATGGTAGTCCTGGTTATTGGCCCACACTCAGGAATGAGTCAGCGGCTGAGGATTATGTGAGACGCACAGCTGGTTGAACCTGTTACCTGTGCAGCACACACATGTCGGACTCTCCAGGAAGCGGCTGGCTGCTCATTGCCACAGTGCACACTTGGGTGTGGTGTTTGCTGTACTTATCAGCTGTAAAACACCAAATATCTGAAATATGCCCTGTGTGTGTCTGTACTTTACGCAGGCCTCGCTTCTGAGTCCAATGTGACTGCACGTGGACTATGTACTATGCTGTTGTGTTATGGCAGAGATATTCGCAGAATTTAAAGGGGTTTTCTGACGCTATTCTCTGGATAGGTCATCAGTATCTGATCAGTGGGCGCCAGACACATGAAACCCCCCGCGATCAGCTGTTTGAGAAGTAGTAGTTTGTAGTTTGCTCTAGGCCAGTGATGTCATGTGACCTAGGCGTAGTTCAGTCTCATTTAAAAGTGAATGGGGCTGGGCTGCAATACCAAGCACAGCCACTATACAGTGTACAGCACTGCGGGAAGGCCGTATGCTCACAGGAGCGTCAATGCCTTCTCAAACAGCTGATCAGCGTAGGTCCCAGTTGTCAGACTCCCACCGATCAGATACTGATGAGCTATCCAGAATCAGAAAATCCCCTTAAGGCGCTAGTGTCTTAGAGGGCCCTGGGTTAATATATTAGAGAGCTACAGTATCTTAATCACTGCTTTCATTAGTCAGATGCCACTAGGTGCTTGTTTTCCCAACATCCCTAAAGGCGTCCGTAAACATTACATGAAGGTAGTTAGCACGCCGATTATCTAATATGTATGGTTGAGCTTGAACTCTTTCCTGACAGCTTTTCAACGTGCTCAATCTTTATATCCCCCCGAACTAGATAAGTCAAAGGTGTCTGTCAACCTCTTTATAAACACAACCAGTCTTAGTGTCTGTATATGGATTGAGTTGTAAGGTAGCTAAAGTGTCTCTTCTTCATCTCCAAGTTTTATTTATTGACGTATTAGGGAAAGAATTCCTGCCATTTTGTGTTTTAGGGTCTATAGAAGCATAGGTCTTCAATATCATTTAGCAAAGTGTTGTGGCCTCCTCTTCAAACCATGACCTCACATCCATTGGTCAAATGGCCTTTGTGCAGCCCAGTCACATTCAATAGAATTGGATTGATCTGCAGTACAAAGAACGGCTGCTACACAATGTACAGTGCTATGCTTGGTTTACTAAGGATATTCCACACCGCTTGTCCGATTTTGATGTGACCCTTTGAAACAGCTGATCATTGGGGGTGGCTGGTGTTGGATCTCCACCTATCTGACATTGTTGACCTATCCCGAGGCGAAAGATGTTTCTTTGTTGTAGAAAACAGGATGTAAAGAGTACTAAGTGTTAGGCTGCTTTCACACTTGCAGGATCCGTTTGTGAGATCCGTCCAGGCTCTCACAAATGGATCCGTCATGATAATACAACCGTCTGCATCCGTTCTAAACAGATCCCTTTGTATTATCTTTTACATAGCCAAGATGGATCCGTCATGAACTCCATTGAAAGTCAATGGAGGACGGATCCGTTTTCTGTTGTGTCAGACAAAACGGATCCGTCCTCATTGACTTACATTGTTAGTCATGACGGATCCATTTGGATTAGTTTCCGTCAAGCGGACACCAAAACGCTGCAGGCAGCGTTTTAGTGTCCGCCTCCAAAACGGAATGGAGACTGAACTGAGGCAAACTGATGCATTCTGAACGGATCCTTTTCCATTCAGAATGCATTAGGGAAAAACTGATCAGTTTAGGACCGTTTGCGAGAGCCTGTGACGGATCTCACAAACAGATCCTGCAAACGCAAGTGTGAAAGTAGCCTAACTAAGAAGAGTCTTCAGTCTTCAGTTCTACTGGGTGCTAAAGACACCTGTGTGTAACATACAGAGACTTCCAGCACGCCTCTTGTCACCACCCCAGTCCCTGACTATGTACATGTGTGTTATCATTGCCCATCTGACTTGTTATACACTGGCGTCTTCAGCGCTCATTAAAATGCTGAAGACAGACTCTCCTTAGGCTACTTTCACACTTGCGATGTTGTTTACCGGTATTGAGGTCCAGCAGAAGATCTCAATACAGGAAAACAACGTTTCTGTTTAGTCCTCATGCATTCCGATAGGAAAGAGATGCATCAGGATGTCTTCTGTTCCGGCAGCGTAATGACGGATCCGTTTTTTTTCCATTTTGATTTCACTCAACCGCATCTGAAACGGATGCATCCTGATGTGCAAAATCAAAAGGGATCTGTTTAATTCCCTCTGCCGGATCTCAATACCGGAATTAAGAACTCAGGTGTGGAAGTAATCTTAGTAACACTTTTTTAAGAATAGTCTTTATATAGTTTTTTAGTAGAAAGACACAGCTTTCCCTAATGAAGTAGATCACAAAAATGTTTAACAATTAACATCCCTGTCCCTACATTTTATTGAAAAATAAACTGAAACGACAGTCACACCTAAAGGTATTTTAAAACTGAGTTTAAAGCCACTTCACACGAGCACATTGAGATCCGGCAGTATTGTGGCTCAGGATTCCTGATGATATACCATCAGTATTGCTTCAGGATTTCATCAGGATTTACATGCGTATGTATTATTTCCTTCATTATTTAATATTTATGCACTGCGTATTTTGAAACCAATCCGCTTGAAGCTTGGACATTCTGCCAATTTCAAATACTGGCGGAATAGCTGTATTCGTCAACATTAGCAGCAGATTCCGGGACATAATATCCGGACCATATATACGGATTGCAAATACGCTTGTGTGAAAGCGGCCTAAAGGGAGCCTGTCACCAGGCACGGTGTAGTGCTGGCTCAGCCGAATGTAATGACACCTTTCACTTGGAGATCCGTTGATTCATTCTGGAGAAATATTACTTTTAATTCATAGGCAAATGGTCAACTGAGTGCACAGAAGCCAGTGCCCAAGCCATCTGTGCACCCTAGCTCTTCCTAATTCTTCTGCCAGCCCCCCCTCTCTTTATTGACATGGCCGTATAAGATGATCATGCAGGAATCTGACCCTGTCCATCAGGAAGGAGAGGAAGGGGCTGGCAGAAGGAGCAAGAGGCTTGTAGCTGCTCACTGCTAGGCCCACAAGACATTGGCCCAGATTTACTAATCCTTAGACCGGCAGTGTAGACCAGCAGCAGGTTTATCACAGGGGCTCAGACTAGATGATACATCTGGTGCAGGGAAAGACGCTTCTCTCTGACCCTATGACAATTATTGGTTGGCTTACCTGGAGACAGACACAATTGTGGTGCAATTTTGGCAGAAAATGGCACATCTTAGGTCTGCCCCCTTTCCCTCTAAGCTTCGTCCCTTTCCGCTTGTCAAGCATGTCAGAGAAGTGTAGAAACCCTAGATTCCCCAAATTGCACCCCTTTTTAGATAGATATTTGGTGCAGATATAGTACATCTGCGCCGTTGTACCAAGTTTAGCAATGAATTTCCTACTAACAGATTCCCTTTAAGGCATTTAAAATCATGATAGTCAGAATACCAAACCATCGAATCCTAATTAGGAAATTTCTACAGGTCCTTTTTTTTTTTGTCTGTGCTCCTCAAAGACAGGTGTGCAGATGGACATACTGAGGGCTCATTTAGACGACCGTATCCGTTTTTCAGTCCCCAAATTGCATTACCGGTCAGCCCTATGATAAAAATGCCTATTCTTGTCCGCAATTGCTGACAACAATAGGACGTGTTCTATCCTTTTTGTGGGGCCACAAAACGTATGGATGCGGAAGTGCTCTATAATGTGCCATTCCTTTATTATTCCTGCTAGAAGTTATGAATGAATTACTGTAGTTTGCACTAAAGGTCCAGATGGGCGTTACCAGTTGCAGGTATGTCCTTGTAGAGTCTGTCACTGGCAACGCTGATTGGATAGTGTCAGTCTGTGCATGGACACACCCCCAACTGGTAACACCCATCTGGACCTTAAAGGGGTTTTCAAGGATTTTACTACTGATGACCTAGGTTTATGCTAGTCTATACTTAGCGCAGGTATATCGGATCTTTCTATTTCTGGTGCTCCCATTGCATACTGTCCAGATCAGCTTCATCCCTTCTTCTCATGAAATAATCTCCTTGCTTTGCTTTAATGTACATTGCCTCATTGTGTCTTCACATTTTCCTGTGTGGACAGATCGTAACTCTCTAATATCTCTCTATGCCTTGCCCATTATTCTCTCGTGTCTAACAAGTGTTCTGCTTCTTCTTTTTTTTATTTGCTTTTGTGTTATTGTGACTATCTAGTTCTAGATCGTTTTACTGTACTTTATGTTTGTATCTACATTTATTTTGCATGCGTGACGTGGCTTTGCCTGGATATTCTGTTTGGTAAGTTCAGAAGTTTAAGTGTCCAATGCTTCTACATCTTGAGATGCCTTGCTCTGGTTTTCTTCTTTGTCCTCTTTAGGACAGTTTCTTCTTTTTTGTTTCTTCCATTCTCTGCATTTAACATGCTTCCTAACAATCTTTATATAAATGTATGTGCCTTGTATGTTACTAGAAGGGCGGTAAGTATGACATTAGACCTAGAGGGCATACTAGAAGAAGGATTCGGATGGCTGTCTTTCTTATCTGTCACACTGTGTGATTATTTGACTTGTCTCAATGTTTGCTTTCCACATTTTACAGCAACAGCTTGCGCAACTCCAGAAGGAGAAGTCCGAGATCCTGAAGAATTTGGCACTTTACTACTTCACGTTTGTGGATGTTATGGAATTTAAGGTGGGTTTTGGCCTTAGACTCATAACCAATAGCAGTTGGTTTTGTTGATCATCTTTCACAGCAGGGCTGTAGAGTCGGAGTCGTGGAGTCGGTATAGAATGGACCGACTCCGACTCCTAAAATAAATAATAAATTGGTACAGTTAGTTCAATGCAGTATGTGCTGAATATATTTTCATAAGAATTTGGGAACATGAACTAAGGATCTAGGCTTTCAGTTAAGATGACTGTGTGCTGCCCTTCATGTAGATGCTCAGTAGTGAAACTCCTCCTACAGATCAGAGGAAAAAGGCACTGGGAAGGTATGGCTGCACTCATCTCAGATCTGATAGAGAAAACAGAATTAAAGGGGTTTTTTCACTAGTTACACAGATTAGCTTTCAACATAAAGGGACAGTTAAAAGAAGACATTTTCTAAATACAGTGATATTACTTTAGTCATTAACTATAGACAGTTCAGCAGGTCTCTCACTGCACACAGGTTTCTATGGGAACCTGCAGACCAGAAAGACTGTTATCTGATTGGCTGAGAGCAGGAGTGACCCCCACGGAATGATGGGACCGAGCTCTGAGTGAGAGCCCTTTAAAGGGGTATTCCCATCTCACAAATGTAGTTTGTATAATTAGATATAGCCATACCAATATTATTACTAATAGAATGTATTTATATATAGTGTACCGTTTAGAAGATTTGCCTATTTGTATATCCATTGTCCCACACACATCAGTCAGGCCGTTGCCTCTAGTTACGGCCACCGCGGCCATGTAGTAGTGGTGGCCAGCTTGCTCCTTTTCAAACCCGCTCTGAGGTAACTGCTGTATTGTGAATGCACATTTCATGAGCATGCGCAGACACATCTTAGGGTTGTAGAATTTTTGTCTGCGCTTCCAAAACGTAGAGAAACGGATCCTGTTCCAAGATCAGTTCATCTCTATGGAGCAGGATCCGTTTATAAAGTCTGCGTTTTGGACGGATACTGACCATTGCATTTAGGACTGGTAGCATCCAAAACGCAGATGTGAAAGTACCCTAAGATGTGTGTCCGCATGCTCATGCTATGTGCGTTCACAATACAGCAGTTACCTCAGAGCGGGTTTGAAAAGGAGCAAGCTGACCACCACTACTACACGGTCGCGCTGGTCGTAACCAGGTACAACGGCCTGACTGATGTGTGTGGGACAATGGATATACAAATAGGAAAATCTTCTAAACGGTACATTTTATATAAATACATTATATTAGTAATAATATTGGTATGGCTATATCTAACTATACAAACTACATTTGTGAGATGGGAATACTCCTTTAAGGCAAGTATATCTAAACTTTCAATAAACTGTGCATAAATCAGTAGTCCAGTGCATGTTCTCTCTGGATGCTTTGTTTTAGTTTGCTTTTCCTCTGATGTAAAATACCTAGGACCTTATGTATGAAAACTGTCTAGGTGTAGAAATTTCTTTGTTGCCCATAGAAACCAATTAGAGCTCCCCTTTCATTTCATATAGTGCTCTGGAGAAATGAAAGGGGAGCTCTGATTGGTCTACCAAACTAAACATGTATGTGTTGTCAGTGAAGAGGAAGCTGCTACCAAACACTTCTGGCTTCTCTGCTTATCTCTTGGGATAACAAAAGGATTGGGTGAAAATATTCAGTTCATCCGATTCTTCTCTCCCCTGGCATCATTTGTCGGGGAGAGTCGGGATCCCTCCACACATATTAGACTGTTGGCCGAACCCCAAAATGCTTGGTTTGTCTGACAGTATGCTATGTATATGGAGCCTTTACTCAGGACCACAAAGAAGATAAGTGAAGCAGTGTATTATATTGACATTGAAAGGTAACAGGGAGTCCTCACCTTAAGGCTAGGGCTACACGACGACAGTTGTCGCGCGACTTCTTGTCGCACCAAAGTCGCGCGACAATTTTTATAATGGAAGTCTATGGTGTCGCAATGCGACATGCTGTGACTGCGACACGACAGTCGCAAAAAATCCATCTTGGATGGATTTTTCTGCGACTGTCGCGTCGCAGCATGTCGCAGTGCGACACCATAGACTTCCATTCTAAAAATTGTCGCGCGACTTTGGTGCAACATCAATGTCGCGCGACAACTGTCGTCGTGTAGTTGTGCACTATGTGTCGCGCGACACATGTCGCCGTGTAGCCCTAGTCTAAGGGTCCATTCACACGTCCTAAAAATGGGTCCGCATCCGTTCCGCAATTTTGCGGAACGGTTGCAGACCCGTTCATTTTCAATGGGTCCGCAAATGATGCGGACGGCACACACCGCACTTCCGGTCCGAGGCCCCGCAAAAAATAGAACATGTCCTATTCTTGTCACTCTCAAGAACAGGCATTTCTATTATAGAGCCGGCCATGTGCGGTCAGCAAAATGCGAAACGCACATGGCCGGTGTCTGTGTTTTGCAGATCCACAATTTGCAGACTGCAAAACACTTGCGGACGTGTGAGTGGACCCTAAGAATCTTGAATATTAAAGGGGTTTTTACGGGATTTTAATATTGATGACCTATCAGTCAGGATAGTTTATCAATGTCAGATCAATGGGGGGCCCGGCACCCCCGCCGATGTGAAGAGAAGTCCGCGCTCCATGTGAAACGCAGCCTTCCTGTCATTGTTTACCTGCTCATCGTCAAACAAGAATGAGCCGTCCAATAGAAGTGAATGGGACGCCTCGTAGTTACACCTTCTCACTGCTACGATGTCGACGGCAAGAAGGTAAACAAAGAAGGGGGTGGCAGCACTCACACGAACTGCAGCCTTCTCTTCAACCAGCTGATCGGCGGGGGTGCCGGGTGTCGGATCTGTTAGGATAGATCATCGATAGTAAAATCCAGCATTGTGAATAAGTTGTCTCCACACTGACCAGTGTACTAATGCAGGCTGGATGAAATTTAAATGTAAAATTACGTAGATTTTTCTCCCGCAATGCCACAAATCTACAGTGTATAATCCCCCAACATGGATTCTGCTGTGATTTTTGTAACAAAACTTGAAATGCTGTAGACTTAAAGAAGACATGTCGCCTCTTCGTACATGTCTGTTGCATTCCCCATGTTATAACAATTCTGAAGCATCTATTCTTATTTCTCTATCATGTGCCATTATTCTGTTATTCCTGCTAAAGGTTATGAATGAATTACCAGCAGCTTGCAATAAAGGTACAGATGGTTGTTACCGGTTGCGGGTGTGTCCTTGCAGAGTCTGACACTGGCAGCACTGATTTGATAGTTTCGGACTGTCCCAGACACATCCCCAACTGGTAACACCCAGATGAACTTTTATCACAGACTGCTGGTAATTCATAAATTCTATGAGGAATAATAAAGGAATGGCACATCATAGTCATAAGAATGGATGCTAATTAGAGATGAGCGAGCATGCTCGGCCGAGCATGCTCGAGTGCCATTTTTGCGTATTTGCGTACGCATTTTAAAATTCGTACGCTATTCATACGCATATTTTAATCTATACGCAAATGCGTACGAATAGCGTACGAATAGCGTACAAATTCAATGTGTACGCTATTCGTACGCATTTGCGTATAGATTAAAATATGCATATGAATAGCGTACGAATTTTAAAATGCGTACGCAAATACGCAAAAATGGCACTCGAGCATGCTCGCTCATCTCTAATGCTAATACATGGTAGTTACTAAAGCAGACATGTCAGGAGAGGTGACAGGTCAGTTTCTGCTGCAGGTTTTTTTCCTCATAGTGTGTGGATGGTACACTTCGCTGGTACAGTAAAAATATTGTACATTTTCTGTCCTCAATTCCATGGTGGAAAATTTGCGGCATATCCACCTTATGTGATCATACTCTTAGGCCTCATGCACACAACTGTATATATTTTGTGGTCCACAAACTGCAGATACCATCTGTGTACATCCTGCAGTTTCTGCGAGCCCTGTGGTCAAAACGCCTATTCTTGTCGGCGGAATGGGCAGGAATAGGACATGTTCTATATTTTTGCTGGACTGACATGCAGACAGTGACCCAATTGAAATGAAAGGGTCCGCATACAATATGCAAAAAATGTGGATCGGACATGGAAAAAAAAATAGTTCAGTGCATGAGGCCTTATATTGCAGTATATGGCACTTTTTACAGTCAGCCCTGGTGCAGCTTACGTGTCTCGTCCTGTGACAATCGGATGCTCAGTCATCGGCCTCTGTGATGTCAGGTGCACTCAGGGCATAATTCCCAGGCTTCCTGCCTTTAGCTAGGAGTGGACTGTGATTATAAGTCATTATTCTAATTTTTTCTTTTCAGGATCATGTATGTGAACTGCTCAACACTATTGACGTGTGTCAAGTTTTCTTTGATATTGTAAGTATAAAAGATTTTAGATGACATAACAGAAATATCTATAATACAGCTACATGTGCTATCATCTAGTATAGGCTGCCTCCCCTGTGTGCGAGGGAAAAGGCAATAATAAGAGATCAAAATTATTTTGATTGTAAAAAATCACCATAATCATGTTTACAGAAACTGAATAAATAATCCTGCATAGTAGACCTAAAAGGCAGTGCACGTCATCAAAGTTAAAAGGGTTGTCTGGCATAACCCCTTCTTCCCTCATTCAGTATGGATGAGTGGAGCATCAGAGCATTTCATGTGCCGATGCTCCCCCTTGCCCTGTGTGATTCAGCTCAGAGCAAGGGCTTTTTCTTTAGATATGGTGACTTACCGGGTCTCGCTATGGGTATGCTACGCTATACTCCTGCCTAGCAGTGATCCTGGTGATGTCAGTGGTGCTAATGGGCGGTCTTTAGTGCTGCCCTAGCCTGTAAAAAAAAAAAAAAAAAAAAAAAAAAAAAGGCTTAGGGCGCCGCTAAAGACTGCCCATTAGTTCCAGTGACGTCACCGGGAACACTGCTAGGAGAAAGCCTCTGCCTAGCAGTGAGAATGTAAACAAAACAACAATTCAGGGCAGCGCAAGCGGCAGCATCAGGGCGTGAAATGCTCCACTCATTCATGCTGAATGGGTGAAGAATGGGTTATGTTGGGGTTCGGCTCTGAACCCGTGCAACCCCTTTAAAAGGAAAGTCACACAGCAATATTCAATAAATGTACAATATATCTATATATGAACTCATACCGCATCTAATATACTTAAAAATATAAAATATCGAAATATACCTGGGCCAATTTTCCTTTACTATATTATTGATGTATTTTAATTTTGATATGGAAATAAAGTATTAATTAAAAAAAGAAAAATTTTTATATATATATATATATATATATATATATATATATATATATATATATATAAAATCTGGGCCCATCCACCAACAGCAAGGTTTACCGTAAAGAGGTATTCCAGATATTTAATACTGATGGCCTGTCCTCAGGATAGGTTATCAATATCTAATTGGTGGGGGTCTGACTCCCAGCACCCCCACAATCGGCAGTTTGAAGAGGCCATGGTGCCCCGGTGAGTGTCCCACCATCCTCACAGCTTAGCATGCACAGTGCCTAACATTGGATAGCAGCTGCGCATCACAGCTCAGGCTCTTTCACTTGAATGGGACTGAGCTGTGCCTAGACCACGTAACCGATGAACGCAATGTCGCAGATCTGAGAAGACCATGGAGCGCCACGGCCTTTTTAAACAGCTGATAAGCTGGGGTGCCAGTAGTCGGGACCATACTGATCAGAACATTAAACTTTTGGACAACCCCTTTAATGCTGCGGGTTCTTAACATGGGAGAATTTTGTCTAGATTGCGTGGACCCATAAACCTGATCTTTCCAAAAAGCGCTGAAATTGCCTGTGTTTTGAATGTGTTCAGTGGAATTTATTAAAAGGGTGAGTGGAGCAGATTCCCCTTGAGCTTTTTTTTTTCCTGCTGTGTTGCACCCCAAGGCAATATATGTCTAATTGCTAGGGGTCCCACCTCACGAGAATGTGGGTCCTGTGAGTTCACCTCTCCTCCTTACTGCAGCCCTGCACTGAGGATGAGCTTGACCGGAGCAGCATCTGGGTGTGCGTACCGCCGCTCCATTTAGCTCTATCGGACTGACTGAGAAATCTGAGCATGTCCTCTGCTTCTCTTGGGGCAGGTTCATACTATGCTCTCAAGAAACACCTAACCATTAGAACACCTATATATTTTCCCAGATGATGTATAATTACAATAAAAGGACCTAAAAAGAGTTATCAATCAATTAACAAGGGTTAGGGACCCCTCATTTAGTACATCTAGATGAAGTCATATGGCAAAGCGCTCAGGGGTCTGGGGTGGTGGTAGCACTGCTGCACATTGTCACAACTTGGTCTGTATTTTGAATAATACTATTGCGCTTGCTTATATTTATATTATTTATAGATTTAGAACCTCTAGATTTGGCATAATATTTAGTTATACTCTTTGAAACTGCAATCATTCACATTAATTACTAATATATTGCTTATAATTAAGTCTCTACCTGTTATCCTGGGGTTCTGTATAACTACTGATTACTGTAACAATGCTCGACTAATTTAATCTTGTTCTATCTAATAATAAATATTTTTAGAGTATTCTAATCATTGTGCAGTGCATACATCCCTCTTGTAATGATTTTAATGGGTTTTTTTATGATAGGTTTTTGTGTGTGTGTGTATGTATAGATAGATAGATATACCCAAAAGGAGGGGACAACCAGGAGTTATAACACTGGAGTGGAAGGAGTTTCATAAAGTGAGAGGGTTTTTTATTTTATATTTAAAATAATGAGCACTTTCCAGTGGAAAGTGCTCATTAGTACAGGAGGACAGGGAAGAGTTGAATGCAACGCTCCCTGGGCTCTGTACTGACCGCTTCCTGGTCCTTGGCCGCTCACTGTCCTGTGACCTCACCCTGGGTCACAGTGTGGCAGGCTGAACTAGAAGAGTGTGGATGTGAGGAGCGGTGGTATCTGGAGCGGGAGAGGTAAGTTAATTGTTAATTGTTTTTTGTCTGCTTAGGGAGTCATTGACATCAGGTTTTGATCTGAGGTCTGCTTGGGGTGGTCGTTTACATTGGGCTCTATTCTGAGGTCTGCTTGGGGTCATATTCATATTGGGGGTCTGATCTGAGGTTTGCTTGGATTGATCATTCACATTGGGGGTCTGAGCTGAGGTCTGATTAACATAGGTGGTCTGATGAAAAATATTTTTTTTTTATTTTCCTCCTTTAAAACCTAGGTGTGTCTTATGGGCAGGTGCGTCTTATAGTGTGCGTCTTATCTGATCTAAGGTCTGCTTGGGTTGGTCATTTACATTGGGCTCTGTTCTGAGGTATGCTTGGGGTTCATATTCACATTGGGGGTCTGATCTGAGGTCTGCTTAGGGAGGGTCTGATTAACATAGGTGGTCTGATTGTGGCTCTGAGGTGAGGTCTGATGAAAAATAAAACCTAGGTGTGTCTTATGGACAGGTGCGTCTTATAGTGTGAAAATGTGTGTATATAAAAATATCTATATATAGGTCTTTTTAGGCAGTGCTGTGTTAAAATATAAAACAAGAAACCCACTCGCCCACATCAAGATTTTTGATGGATTGTATGCCAGGTTTTAAACTTAAAAAATAACGGAAAAACTGATAAATTATGTCACTGCTATGTCTTTTAAGTTATTTCTGTATTTTTTTGTTATTTCTCCAGACTGTCAACTTTGATTTAACCAAGAACTACTTAGATTTGATCATAACCTACACTACACTAATGATAATGCTTTCTCGGATTGAAGAAAGGAAAGCAATTATAGGACTGTACAACTATTCTCATGAGATGACTCACGGAGCCAGGTACGTGGGTCCCATTGTGCCAGACTGCGCACTGCCCTATGGTTATCTCCTCGGAGACAATCAGAACGGGAAACTCAGATTATAGATTGTAAAAATGCTTAAGATTTGAGATGTTGCACTATGTTCTTTTTGGTTTTTGTCATCCCTCCAGCGATCGAGAGTATCCTCGACTTGGACAGATGATCGTAGACTACGAAAATCCTCTGAAAAAGATGATGGAAGAGTTTGTACCCCACAGTAAGGTCAGTATATCCTTGTTAGGGATAGAAATCTGCATTCGAATTTGCTTTACACCACCAGTTATACACTTTCCACACGATTGCCGATTCATAAGGATCGGGAGCGTCATGGTGCACAGGAAAGGTTTAAAGGTCTTTAGCAGACAGTTGTCCAGAGCAGGTTATTCCTGACTGCACCTGATGAGCGCAGATGGATCAGTCTGGGACAGAGAGACTGTTGTCCAGAGGGTGGACATTGGCAGGCACTCTGGAGAAGAACTTGTAGGACTTAAAGACTATGGACAGCTTTTTACAGCTCTTATTTTGAACAAAAAATATTTTTATTATTTTTATACATTTTATTAAAAAATGTTAGCAACTTTTCTCTGTACAAGGTTGAGATTCTCTACTAGCAATGGAGAACACATCTAGGCTAAAATGTAACCCATCATGAGAAAAACTGCTGAATTTTTTTTAATAAAGTCCAATTGAAAAAATAATTTTTAGCTCAATGTGAGTAAAATGCAATCACAAAACAAATTGCCCCCCTTCCTCTCCCGAAGTTGTTGATAGCCTTTAAAAAAGAACTCCCGCAAAAAAATGTATTCCATGTCCTGCTAGAAATGTACATGATGTCATTTTCTTACCAGTGGCTGAATTTTTGACTTATATAATCCTGAAGTTTCTTATCTGTGTCATGTGACCAGCAATTAGACCCACCAACTCACACATAGACTTATGTGTGGACAGGAAGTCTAATTCTCTATGTATTCCTATGAGACTGAAAGTGAGGCTCCCATAGGAATGAATAGAGCAGTTACTGGCTTTCTGTCCTGGGTCAGTTGGAGGTCAGAGAGTTGGTCACATGACCCAGCTACAATAAGAAGAGAAGTTATTACGCACAATTACATTCTCTGATAAGAAGGTGACATTCACTACAGATTACATCATGCACCTTTCTAACGGGTCAGAGAATAAAAATTTTTGCGGGAGTTCTTCTTTAAGTATCACAACTGCAGGATCATTCCAACCTTACTAGGCTTGTCTGCTGGAGAGTGGTGACCAAAAATGCTGAATCTCTGTGGCAGGTCAGGGTTCAGATTGAGGTAAGGTGAGGTCCTCAGACACGAGAAAGTCAAGTCAGTTGCAGTGTCAAGAGTCACAGAATCAGCCAGATTTTAGGGTACATGGAGCTTCTCCTTCAAGAAACAAGCTCTCACAGATTCACAAGTTGGCACTTATATCATGCCAACCTGTAAGCTGCCATAGCTGTGTGTAGTTGGAAACTAATAAGCTCTCCCCAGGACGCAGTGCAAATATTTCATATCTGCTTGGTTTGGGTTTTTCTAAGTGCTCAAAAAGTAGGTGTTCTTTTCCAATATGTAGTCTGATATATGGCATATGAAGACTTGTCTTCTAACCCCTTGGATACTTTCCTGTCTTCCTGGAGTTATAACTTTTTTTTATTTTTCCCATTCACGCTTGTTTTTTCACGGGACAAGTTGTACTTTCTAGTGCCACCATTTAATATGGCATACAATGTAGTGAGAAGCAGGAAAAAAATTCCAAATGGGGTGGAATTGGAAAAAAAATGCAAATTCCACCACAGTCTCTTATGGGTTTTGTTCGTACGTCGTTCTCTATGTGGAAAAACTGACCTGTGCCCTTCATTCTCTGGGTCAGTACGATTACAGTGATACCACATATGTAGGATTTTTGTGTTTTAATACTGAAAATCAATGTATCATATTCTGACCCTCATAACTTTTTTATAGTTATGTCTACTGACCTGTGTGAGGGCTAATTTTTGCGGGATGATCTGTACTTTTTATTGATACCATTTTGGAGTGTGTAACTTTTTGATAACATTTTATTAATTTTTTTGGGGGGTAAGAGAAGTGATGAAAAAATGGCGAATTGGCCATTTTGATATTTTATTCTGTTACACCATTCGATAAATATTTTTAATAGTACAGAGTTTTCAGACGTGGCAATGCCCATGATGTTTATATTTTTGGTTTGGCTTTTTTTATTCTAGGGAAAGGAGGTTGATTTTAAAATTCTTATATATTTTTTTTATATAGTAAAAAAAATTTTTTTTTTTTTTTTACTTTTTTTTTTTTGTAGCACCTCTAGGAGGCTACAATATCCACTAATTAGATTTTTTTTTATGGCTTATATTGTATTTCCATAGAACTACAGCATAGGCTCCAATTGCTTTTATCCTATGTTGGCCTGCCACCTGCTGGCCAACATAGTATCTGCAGCTCTAATATGCTGGGTCTCTTCAGAGACACTCAGCATATTAGAATTAATGACCAGCTTTACATTGCTGAGAAAAATGATATTTGAAAATGAGCCTCTAGGCGCAACAGGAGATGTCACCACTACACCTAGAGGCTCTGCTCTCTCTGCAACTGCCAGTCCCTCTCCACTTTAACATGACCAGATGTGATGACATTTACACTGCCTGGCCCTGTGAATAAAGTGCAGAGGGCGGGGAGTTGCAGAGACAGTAGAGCCTCTAGGTGTAATGGTAACGCCCCTGTTGCTCCTAGAGGCTCATATGCATATTGGAACATAATTTTTCTCAGCATTGCGGACACATGAACACAGGACCAGCACAGATGTCTTCAGCTGCCAAGTGCACATGTAACAGGTCAGCCAGTGTCATAGGTACAAATCTGCTGACAGATGTCCTTTACACCATAGAGCACCTTATGAACATACAGCAGCCTGTATGCCTTCATTGAAATCCTATATTTGTCCTAATACATTTCAGTATCAGGTTTTTTTTTTTTTTTTTATTGTACATTTTTTCCCCAAGAAATGTCTGTTTCTTTTCGGGGATTTGTTTAATTTCCATCCTGGATTTTCTCTTTCTGTCATTGGGAAATCTAAAATGGAAACGTATTATGCACTGTGGTTTCCACATCCACTCTGAAGGGCCGTAATTTCCTCGAATTGATGAACTTCCTCCTCGCACATCGGAATGGAGCCGGGGAATGAAGTTCTTTTCTGAGCAGATTGAGTTCTCATTAGCCTCACCGCTTAGCAAACCATTTAACCGCTTCCAGAATGACGATGTTGGCTCTCAGGCGGTGCGTTCGTAGATGCCACGATTAGAATGGAGCCCATTTATCTGCCTTCTTATTGCGGTAGGAATATTCCAGCCTTTGTTCTGTCATGCAGAGATTAAAGTTTTCTCTGTTTTTTCTTCCCTTTTCTTCAGTCTTTGTCAGATGCCCTCATTTCTCTTCACATGGTTTACCCTCGAAGAAACCTTTCAGCAGAACAGTGGAGAAATGCTCAGCTTCTCAGCCTCATCAGTGCCCCGAGTACAATGCTGAACCCCGCGCAGTCCGATACGGTAAAGCACTGAAAATATCTCCAAACTTCTGAGCCTTTAGGACGTCCTGTTGCTTATGTAGCACCAACATATGCTGCAGCGCTTGTCATCACGTCAGTTTTATACTTTGTGTAGCAGTAATCACTTCTCATTCATTTATGAAGCAGCAAAAAGCTGAAACAACCCATGTGGGTCAAGCAGCTTACCGAAGCTCAGTGGTCACTGCTGAGGCCAGTGTATGGCTGCAGCTGTCAACATAACCACTGCCTGCCCGGTTACAGGAGCCTCAAAACTGGAACGCCAAGGGTAGTGGGATGTTAGACAACCATTTTAACTTGAAACCATCCTACTGCTGCAGTGTCATGTTCTGTAGGGACTTCTTCCTTCATCAGGTAACAGTGGGTTGTCAATTTATTCATTTGTTTCAAGGAGGAATAACAGAGGAACGGCACAGTGGAGTTGTCCAGAATTCTGTTTCCATTTGAAATGCATTATTTGCTCAAACACACAAGTCAGGAGTCGTTAAAGAGGACCTGTCACTGTTCCAAAGATGAAAAGTGCGCACATTAACCCCAAACTGCTTAGGTGGCCGGAAGCAATGTGATAGTTTAGGGGGGATCTGACCACCTTCACTTTTCACCTTGATTCCAGAGAAATAGACCCCAATAGTCTACCTGCCTTATATGCAGATATACAGTGGTTTGCCATGGAAGCCGCAGCCACAGCTTTACTTCTGGGGTGGACACGTCTTCTAGCCTCTATGGCAGGGGTAGGGAACCTCCGGCTCTCCAGCTGTTGTGAAACTACAACTCCCAGCAAGCATACTCGCTCTGCTCTTCTAAGAACTCTCATAGAAATGAATGAAGCATGCTGGGAATTGTAGTTTCACAACAGCTGGAGAGCCGGAGGTTCCCTACCCCTGCTCTATGGTGTCCAAGTATCACTGGGCAGCTTCAGAGAGGTCTGGTCAGCGTACGTTCCCAAGTCCTGATTTATATCACAAGCCCATGTATGAAGTCTCCATTTCCACCATCACTGTCAGCAGACGACCCTGACGCTGTCCAGAGATGATTGAACAAAATCAGAGCTAAGAAGTCATCTCCAACCCAAAATTTAAAGGGAATTTAATTTACAGGTTTTACTGAATCTTTTCTTACAAATCTATATAACAACCTGCTCTGCTTCTCCTGCTCTATAATATGCTGCCAGAAGCTCAGACACCATGGTCAGCATGACAGGGTCCCTTTAAGCTTTGGTTCCTGCCTCCTCTTTAGCAAACGGCTGTCAGGCTGACAGTGTCACACTATGCGGGGAAACGCCCTCAACTGGTAACACCCCACTGGCAATTAATTTCTGAACTTCTAGTGGTAATATCAAAGGAACGGTACAACACAAAGTCATGCCAACAGGCTGTTCCGGTATAGCATGCTGGGAAGCAGCTGGACAAAAGCCGCTGTGTGCAGTGGTATTTGTCCGACCATTTCTCAGCGTATGTGCCGGGCAGCGTCCGGCAAGCTGTTCCCGGGCTGGAACAGACTATCGCATCAGCCATAGGAAGCGATGCTCCTGGATTGTTACTGAATGGGGAATACAAGTACTTCTTAAAATGGCCATGTTTCCATCTACACTCCAAAGATTTACTGATGAGTTAATCTGAAATCCATATTGTGTGCCTCGTAGGGAACAGGGATCTGTGTTAGTGACAACCATCTCTATGCAGCGCTGCGGAATATGTTTGTGCTATATAAATTAATGAAACATAACTTTTTTTTTCTTTTTAAATACACTACTGCGGTGTCCCACAGCGATGAGTGATGTTAATCATTACAGGGATGTGAAGTCTGTATGTCACCTTTCCAACCCTTCCTCCTTGTCTGTGCAATGTGTGCCCGCTTATATGGCAAAGAGAGGGTTGTCCTGCTGCGGTCATGTTACATCCTGACACATAAGAATGTCGCCACTGCTGGAAAAACGTACAAGTGTCCTATACATTGCACAGGCTCGAAGGGGAGGTGAGGCATGGACAGAACACTGCAATATGTATGTGTGCAAGGAAGGAGGGAAGTCTGATCGGTCATTAAAGGGGTATTCCCATCTCACAAATGTAGAAGATTTCCCTATTTGTATTTCCATTGTCCCACACACATCAGTCAGGCCGTTGCCCCTAGTTACGGCCTCCGTGGCCATGTAGTAGTGGTGGTCAGCTTGCTCTTGTTCAATCCCGCTCTGAGGTAACTGCTGTATTGTGAGCGCACATTGCATGAGCATGCGGAGACGCATCTTAGGGTTGTAGCATTTTGTCTGCACTTCCTAAACGTAGAAAAACAGATCCTGTTCCAAGATCAATTCATTTCTATGAAGCAGGATCCGTTTATAAAGTCTGCGTTTTGGACGGATCCTGACTATTGCGTTTTAGACTTGGCAGTGTCCAAAACACAGATGTGAAAGTACCCAAAGATGTGTCTGCGCATGCTCATGCAATGTGTGTTCACAATACAGCAGTTACCTCAGAGCAGGTTTGAAAAGGAGCAAGCTGACCACCACCACTACTACATGGCCGCTGTGGCCGTAACCAGGGGCAACGGCCTGACTGATGTGTGTGGGACAATGGATATACAAATAGGCAAATCTTCTATCTATCTATCTCTCTATCTATCTATCCATTCCATATCTTTCTACATACGTATGTTTGTTCTTCTTGCAGATGCCTTGTGAATATCTTTCGCTGGATGCAATGGAGAAATGGATCATCTGTAAGTAAAGAGCATTTATTGCAGATTTACCTGTAGCCTTGCTTTATAAATCTTCACATTGACCAGTAAATACAGTAAGGTTTATTTCCTCTGGATTTGTTGTCCTCCTGTTCTCCCCTGCAGCATATTATGAGGACCAGTCTGCACTATTATTGGACCAAACAGCACGAAAGAATATTGTGCCATTTGGCTAATAGAGCCTTATGAGAGAGAGTCAGCATGCTCATAGTCATGCGTCCACTGTATACATGAGGGAAGTAACTCCTCACCCTCTGGTCAGTGACTGATGGGTGACATGTAGCTGCACCTATACATGGCAGTGGCTGGGCAAAGGCTCAGAGGAGCACGCCCCCCAGGAATACAGCAGATTCCTAACCGTATGGAGAGGGGCCTGTCCCCATTCTGTGCTGTGTACTGTGAGAGATCCACTGTAATCTGGCGTGAAGGTGTTCTGATGCTGGATTATCAGATATTGTGAATTATGAGATGAAGAATAGCCTCACTTGTATAGATAGAGGACTTCCGGGCAACAATTCCCAAAAGATGTTAACACACACAAAGCATAATAAATTAACCCCTTCCCTCCTGCTCCATGTGAATAACTGGACTGAGGGCATGGCCCCTGCACCAGAAGCCTACTCGTTTACATGCTCAGGGCTTTCAGCAGGATAAGGCTTTCACGCTGACAACCTGATCCTGCTCTTTGACAGGGAACTGAAATATTCAGTTCCTTGTCACGAAAAACCTGTGGAGGTGGTGCTCCAAGATACTTCTGTAATCAGGAGCTTGCCGGGAAACCCATGACATCAGGTGGACTGCTTGTGCAGAGAAGGTGCGATTTATGTTGTTACTGGGAACGGTATAATCTGCTCTTACCCTTAGATCCCAGATCTGTATGTCGGGACAGAAGGGAACACCTACATAATATGGTCTCTGCTAACGTAGGCCTGGATTACACTGCCCGATTTTTAGAGCATAGTGAGCACCAACAGATGATAACACATCCACTGGTGCTCGCTTGCACAGGCCTGATAACCCCTGACGATGCAGACTGGATGTGGAAGGAACAATTACTACTGCAGCCCTTCCTTCCTTCCTCATTCTGTTCTGTTGATTATTGACAGCACATCCCTGATTTCACAGGGAAATGTGCTGGTGATAATCGAGCGCCAGCTGCTCGATTATATGGACCAATTATCGGGAATGAGCTTTCATTTGAACCCTTGTTCCCAATAATTAGCTCAAAAATGGTGCGGTCTAATAGGCCCTTATACATTATGTTCCTCAAACACATTTTAATACCCGGCCTGTCTCATTTACCATTTTCTACACCTGTTTTACGCGTAGAACACGGTGTTAATGTAAGACCGCTAGATTAGTGGTGGATCCGCTGAAGTTATGTAGAGGCACCTCTATACAACTTTGGTGGATCCACCGACAGGTATAGAGATTAGTAAGACCGGCATCTAAAACGCTGATCAGTATAAACGTGCCACTGTATTTTTTTGGTATTTTTCCTTGTATAATACCCACAAGGTTATTTAATGTCCAGTTTTAAATAATAATAAGATCCATGTGTCCAATACAAAAGGACTAAAGAAGAAAAAAATAATTCACCCTCACGATACAGGATACCGAAAGGTGACATTTTACTCTGTGCATAAGGGCGCAGTAAATGAGTGTCACTGTGATAACTAATACGTGTTCTGTGGGTTTGTTTCTGTTCCTTCCCAGTTGGATTTATCCTGTGCCATGGAATACTAAATACAGACGCCACAGCCCTGAACCTGTGGAAGCTGGCCCTGCAGAGTAGTTCTTGTCTGTCACTCTACAGAGATGAGGTCTTTCATATTCATAAGGCGGCAGAAGATCTTTTCGTCAATATCCGAGGGTACGTCGCTCTCTGTTTTTGAAATTTTGGCTTTCACCAAGGGCACTGATATCGCAATTATCATGTGTGTTGTTACTGTAAACTAGGTCACTAGTGGCCAAAGTGTTCATGATCTACCGGTAGAGCTCAATGTTAGGTCACCATGCTCTTCTGATGTTGGTTTTTAAAGGGTCCTGCAGTTCTGTAAAACTGATGATCTATCCTCTGGATAGATCATCAGCATCTGATCGGCAGTGGTCTGACAACCGGGACCCCCCGCCGATCAGCTGTTTGAGAAGGCAGCGGCGCTGCAGGAGCGCCGCCGCCTTCTCTGTGTTTACCGCAGGCCAGTGACGTCACGACTACTATCACTGGCCTGGGCGGGGCTAAGATCCATTCAAGTGAACAGAGTTTAGCCCCGCCCAGGCCAGTGATACTAGTCGTGACGTCACTGGGCCTGCGGTAAACACAGAGAAGGCCGCAGCGCTCCTGCAGCGCCGCTGCCTTCTCAAACAGCTGATCGGCGGGGGCCCCGGGTGTCGGACCCCCACCGATCAGATGCTGATGATCTATCCAGAGGATAGATCATCAGTTTTACAGAACTGCAGAACCCCTTTAACATTGGACTGCAAAAACTGCCTCCTTGTAGATCCCATACTTGCTTGTACTAATTAACAGTGGCCACTCTCCCTATTATGAAGCCACTAGAGCATCTAACAGGAGCAAACAATACATTTACAGCACAGTAAGGGCTGTTTCAGACGAGCATGTCCTGTGTGGGAATCGCGCTCTGCGTGTGAGCATGACTTCCCGTTATGGACACTGCTGGTTTCACAGGAGCGCACCACACTATAATATAATGCCCTGCGCTCCTGCGAAACTAGCAGTGCCCGTAACATGGATTCACACTCGCACACGAAGTGTGATTGCCACACATGACAGGAAGACAGGAAGTCTTAACATATTTTAGACCTAGTGGTCCGTGTGAAAATTGCAGCGTTATGTATATATTTTTTTTTTTAGAGACCCATTAATTTTAAGATAAAGCAAATACTTAAGTGTGCCATTTACACACTGGCCTTTAGGCTTAATCATATGTTGAAATTTCCTTTTCTGTACTCTTCAGTAGCCATTCCCTTATGACAGGTAGGATTACAATGACAGATATCATTTCTGTAATAGATCCACCATTCACAATAGGTGATATCACAGCTTTTCTACTCCCCCCTGACTTCTGCACAGGTCACAGAGCATGCCTAGAAAAACCTTCCTGGCTGCTGTCAAAGAACAGGAAGTCTTTATGTAAATTTAAGAACTAGTGGCCATTATGAAAAGTGCAAGATTTTAGGATCTTTTTCTTTTCTTTTTTTTAAAATATGGGATAGAGACATGGGACACAAAAAAAAAAAACAAAAATTCTAAAAATATATGTATGAAATATGGATTTGATTTAAATAATAGATCACTTTCTGGTGACACATTCGCTTTGACTCCTCATAAATCTGAAAAAGTTTTATGGACCACAGATTCACCCAACTACTGATTATCCCGAACTGTGCTTGGGCAGCAAGGATAGGGCAAGATCTGTTTGACTGAACTGTGCTTGGACAGCGCTGTGAATGGACGGAGAGCAAAACTGTGACTGTGCAATGTCTTAATTATTAGATTTTTTTTTTTTTAGAAATGACAGGAAAATATGTCCATAAGGGTCCATTCACACGTCCTGTTTTTCTTTCCTGATCTGATCCGCAAATCATGCGAATAGGATGCGGATCCATTCATTTCAGTGGGTCCTGAAAAAATGCGGACAGCACTCTGTATACTGTCCGCATCCGTTGTTCCGTTCCGCGGATCTGCAAATAAGATAGAGCTTGTCCTACTTTTGTCCGCATATGCGGTCCGTGGTCCTATTATAGTCAATGGGTCTGCAAAAAATTAGTATAATATGCGGAATGCATCAATATATCATCCGCAATTGCGGATCCGTTTCCAGGAAATAGAAAGAAATACCCTACCAACATATATTCCTCCTTCCTTTTTTTTTTGCGGAAAACCAGAACGGATGCGGATGTACTATTGGTAAAAACGGGAGGTTTTTGCGGAAACTCGGATCCGCAAAAAACGGACCGAAAATCTGGAAAAGAAAAATATGGACGTGTGAATGGAGCCTTATGGGGCGTTTTTATTTTTGTAAGAGTTTTTAAGAATTCTATTAACATGTTTTTTTCCCCTCCTCTTAGTTACAATAAAAGAATTAATGACATCCGCGAATGCAAGGAGGCGGCAATCTCACATGCGTAAGTAATGATTATTAATACTAATAATAATATTTATATAGCGCCACCATATCTGCAGCACTTTACAAAATCAGATGGTTATCCGTAGATTTCATGCACGTACCTAAAATTCAGTCCGTCTAACGTGGTGTTCATTTAATCTGTTGCTAAGGAACAAAGGAGGAAAAATTGGGGCAAAAATTTAAAGGGGTTCAGGCATTCTTCCCTAGGCTACTCCTGTGATGGCACGGATGGCAGCTTTCTAGAAATGTTACCTTCTCTCTGCTTATTTGGGTGGGATAGCCTTTTTTTCAGTAATGGCTACTTGGCGCTGATTGGATTCACACATATTGGTTTCCTCATTTGGTCCTAGCCATTGGAAAGCAATTGTATGCTGATTTGCTTCCAGTGCTTACCTCTTTAATTCAATATCGCCGTCATGAACTGGACAACCCCTTTAAATAGGCATGGGTGCATTATGTATACAAGTTCATATAATATGCAACTCGTGACCCTATAGACCACACACAATTGTCCTCTCTGTGTGGCCAATGTGAGATATATCTGTACATTGTGAGCTTTTATACGTTTGCTAAAGTGATTCTTTCCTTTATTCTTTTATTTAGCGGTGCCACGCACAGGGAAAGGCGCAAATTTTTAAGGTCCGCACTGAAGGAGCTGGCGACTGTCCTTTCCGACCAGCCTGGATTACTGGGGCCTAAGGTATGTGTAACAGACTTGCATACTGATGAAGTAACGTCTCAACTGAAAAACACACTAGTTTCAGTGATGGCTAACCTCCGAATCTTCAGCTGTGAGGAAAGTACGACTCCCAGCATGCTCCATTCATTACAATGGAGTTCTGAGACCAGTTAAGTAAGTGTACATCTTGAGATTTGTAGTTTTACCACAGCTTGAGTGCCGGAGGTTAGCCATCTCAGTCCTAGTTTGTCATGGCACCCTTGGCTTATGGCCTGATGGCCGCACAGAGGCAGCTCACTGACCCATAGAAGACAGTGGTGCAGTTCACACTTCCATGTTTCTGTCCATGCAGAGAAACTAGGGGCATGCACTGATTTGGCCAGTGTCTCGCAGAGCAGTTATCTGGAGAGAGTGGTCTTCAGCAGTCATCGCGCTCGTGTCCTACGGGTACATTTTGACCTTGTTGCCATATTAAAGGGGTTATCCAAGTGTTTTATACTGATGGATAGGTATCCTCTGGACAGGTCATCAGGTTCTGATAAGTAGGGGTCCGACACCTGGGACCCCCACCGATCAGCTGTTTTAGAAGGCTCTGGTGATTGCAGTAGGGCAGTGGCCTTCCCTCAGCTCACCAAGCACAGTGCCTTACATTGTATAGCGGCTGTGCTTGTTATCGCAGCTCAGCCCCACTCACTACGTCTAGGCCATGACTGCAACGTCACACGGTCCAGGAAAAGGTGCTACTGCAAGCACCTTTTCAAACAGCTGATTGTTAGGGGTCCTGGGTGTCGGACCCTTACCAATCCAGATACTGATGTCCTGTCCAGAGGATAGGTCATCAGTAAAAAATAAAATTTTTTTTTTTAAAGCCCCTTTAAAAATTGCAGCTGCAACACAAGCCATTTTAATACAGTCATCTGGAACACTAACACAAATTGCGGTCCCCAATGCACGCAACACCTTTAATTGTGAATTATGTACATTTTCCCAGTTTTCATTTAGACAAAAAGCATTTTATAAATCTAGAAAATAAATTCTGTACCAGTTGGATCTCCTCTCGACATGACACTTCTGCTCCGGTGATGACTATGTTCCAATTTCCTCCAATGAATCTCAATGCTTTTTCTCTCTTTTATTTCTCAAGGCTCTCTTTGTGTTCATGGCTTTGTCATTTGCTCGAGATGAAATAATTTGGCTGCTCCGGCATGCAGATAACATTCCAAAGAAGGTGGCAGACGATTTTATGGATAAGTGAGTCACTTTTGTCTTCTCCGTTGTGCGTGTGGCTGCATACATAATAATCGGTGATGGGTATTTGTTGAAGACCGGTGTGGAAAGTTAATGTGGAAGAAATCAATCACAGTTTAACTGCTTGAAAGAAAAGTGAGATGGCTTCATTACCGATGAGGAAGACTTTTCCATATGGAATGGAAAATAATATCAGACACAATGTAAGACCGGTAGTAAGGGCAGCTTTTCTTGCCTCACAGTACCTGGTCTGAACTGAAAATGGCTCTAAGTACATCCATGGTTAGCAAGAGGTAAAGGTAGATGGATGGTAATCAGACCACAGAGAGCTTGTAGTCTGTTACCATAGAGACAAGGGTCTCCATAGGGGTTTACCAACCAGAGTGATATGTCATTTCCACATGATGTCATCAATGTTTCATTGGTGGAGCTCTGACCAGGATGGACCTATACCATTGCTATAAAGGAGGGGTTGGTACATGGTAGGTGGTAGAGTTTCCTCAGGAGTAAGGGAATATTCGCACAGCAGTAAAAAACGGGCGTTGCACAGTTCTTTTCAGAACCATTGTGGTCTGGACAGTTTATTGAAATGACTTTTTTTTTTAAATGAAATTGAAATTGAAAATGAAAACAAAAAAACACGTCGTATTTTCTCTGTTTTCACGGACCAACAGCCACCATAAATTTCAAGGGGGCAGTTTGTTTTAGAAACAGCCTTTAAAATGCACTGTTTTGCCATTCTTGATGAACTTTTTTTTTACTTTCATGTGATTTGTACCCTGAAGCCAGTGGGGCAGCAGTTATTTACCTAGAGCAGGGATCGGCAACCTCTGACTCTCCAGCTGTTCAGAAACTGCAACTCCCAGAATATTTCATTCACTTCTGTGGGAGTTAAAAGAGCAGCCAAGCATGTTTGCATGCTGGGAGTTGTAGTTTCACAGCAGCTGGAGTGCCGAAGGTTGCTGACCCCTGACCTAGAGCGTCTACCCTTTTGTCCTAGTGGTCAGAACCCCATTGCAATCTATAAGCTTTTGATGACTGGTGGGAAAAAGCCTTCAAGAAAAATCTAAGAGTGCCCAAATATGGTGCAGGCAGTCCATTTTAACTGCATGCAGGTTGCATCGGTACACCATGGTTTAAACCGCAAATACAGGTGCAGCCCAGCAGTCCGCCGCAATCTGCATGTGCTTATGGCTGCCTGGTCATGTAGTGTACCCTTACGGTGTGTGACAAGATGTGTATACCCAGGCATGGGTTTCAGCCAGTTCCCTCCAGTTCTCCAGATCCAGTTGTTAAAATTACAACCGTGTTACCGGCTGGTAGAGGCTTCGTTGAGCACCCGGCCAACACTGCAAGTATTGTTCAGGAATGGTTTGAAGAACATGACAAAGAGTTCAAGGCCTTGGCCTGACCTCCATATTCTCTAACTCTCAATCCGATCGACCATCTGTGGGATGTGCTGGAAAAATAAATCTGATCCATGGTGGTTCCATCTTGCAACTTACAGGATCTGCTGCTACGGTCCTGGAGTGGGACACCTTCAGAGGTCTTGGGGGCTCAATGCCTTGATGGCTCAGAGCTGTTTTGATGATGCAGGACTTTATTAGGCAGGTGGTTTAATGTTATGGCTGATCCGTGTGTGTGCTTCAAGGATTACACGTCGATTACTTTGGTCTGTGGTCACTAAATAGTAGTGAGGAGCTGTTGTTTTATTAAAGGGGTTTTCCAAGTTTTTTTTTTTTTTACTTTATGACCTATCCTCTGGATAAGCCATCAGTACCTGATCAGTGGGGATCTGACACCCGGGACCCCTGCCAATCAGCTGTTTAATAAGGTGCTTGTAGTAGCGCCATGACCTTCTGTCAGCTCGTCAAGCACAGCGCTGTGCATTTCATAGTGGCTGTTCTTCGTATTGCAGCTCAGCCCCATTTACTTTAGTAGGGCTGAGCTGTGTCTAGACCATGTGACCTATGAACGTGATGTCACATGGCCTAAAGAAAGCCGCGAATAGGCAGCAAGCGCTACTGTAAATGCCGGTGCCTTCTCAAAAAGCTGCTTGGTCAGGATTCTGGTTGTCAGACCCCCACTGATCACATACTGATGTCCTGTCTGGCAAACCCCTTTAAGAAATGAAATCTACATCTCAGTCACATAATAAATATGAACTGTACATCAAGTTAATAGGTTAATGTGACGCGCTGTATTTCGTCTGCAGGCACATAGCTGAGCTCATATTTTATATGGAAGAACTGCGAGCACACGTCAGGAAATACGGGCCAGTGATGCAGAGATACTATGTGCAGTACCTGTCTGGCTTTGATGCAGTGGTCCTGAATGAGCTGGTACAGGTAAGAGACCCTCTATCTATTAGAAACCGCTGCTGTTTTATGCATATAAAAACCCACCTATAGCTGAAGAAACTGAAAATCGGGAAACTTGAGCAGAAATCCTATATTTACAAAAGCTGTTGTTTCCTTTGTCACCAGTTTTTATTTGTATTTTTATTTTCTTGCTCTAATGAATCAAATATAAAATGTGAAGCTCCTGCACAGAACTGTCTCCATATTTAAGGGTTATCCAGGTTCAGAGTTGAACCTGGACACATCCCCTTCTTCCCCCACTTGGCCCCTCTGACACGAGCATCGGAGCATTTCGTTGCTTTTTTGTTTTATATTTTTACACTGCTAGGCAGAGGCTTCCACCTAGCAGTTAGCCCAGTTACGTCACCGACACTAATGGACGGGCTTTAGCACTGCCCTAGCCTGTAAAACAGCCCTAAACCCCGCCCATCAGTGCCGGTGACGTCACCAGTAACACTGCAAGGCGGAAGCCTCTACCTAGCAGTGTAAAAATATAAACAAAAAAGCAATGAAATGCTCCGATGCTCGTGTCAGAGGGGCTGAGTGGGGGAAGAAGGGGATATGTCCGGGTTCAGCTCTGAACCTGGACAACCCCTTTAACAGACTACACGCAAACCTTGTGAGGTCTGTTCTTTCAGATTTTGTTGTTATTTAAAACTACGAGATGGACGGAGTATGACTGCAGAACCCGACCGCACAAGGTTTACATGTAGTCTGTAACCATGGAGACACAATTTTTCACACGAACCTGATATACAAAACAGTCAATTTTTTTAAACTGCAAAACAATTTGGTTATAAATACCCTTTAAGTGTCAAACGTCTACTTTTTTTTTTTTTAATTAAAATCCATTTTTTTTAATTTTTTTTTTTTTTTAATAAAGGGGTAGTTCCATCTGGAACACATCAATAGAATATGTTATAAATGCCTGATAGATGCAGGTCCCTCCTCTGGGACACGTTCCTATGTCAGGAATGGAGCCCTGCTGGGGACGGTGAGCGTGCTTCCTCTCCATTTTCCCCCAATGGGACTTCTGAAAATAGCTAAGTGATAGAGCGCTTCCATTTTCAGAAGTCCTATAGCAGTGAATAGAAAGCAAGTCATGCAAGTGCATCCACTAGTCCATTCACCACCAAGCCAGTGCTCGGCTATTTTCAGAAGTCCCATTGTGGTGAATGGAGGGTTGGTGGTGCACAGAGGGCTTGATCTCTGTTCGCTTCTGGGCCCGGTTCTTGAGATAGGAGCAGGTCCCAGACGAGTGGCAAATGATCCTTTTGATTTCTGGTATAAGCACATTATAAAGAATCCTGTTCATGCTGATCTTCATATTTATCAAACCTCCTGGCACTTTTAGCAAAACCTTTTATATATCCACATTAGAAAAATTGTACGCATGGGACTGATTTGTGAAAGCTCGCTTTTCCAGACACTCCAGTGGCTTTACCTTGTTCCTCGATCTACATTCGCTATTTTGAGCAAGGCTCCAAGTTACGACTGAAATGGTTGAAAATCCAACCATAAATATCCTTTGGTTTTATCTAGAGCCCTGGGATATGGCACATCCAGCACTGAAATTAGATACGTCATTATTGGTAAATGTGCCCCTAAAATATCGGTCAAAGGGGTTGTCTCACTTCCATATTGCCTCATTTGCTGGCTGGATTAATTTTTCCATCATATTGTACACTGCTCCTATCCAGCGGTTATGACCACCCTGCAATCCATCAGCGGTGGTCATACTTGCACACTATAGGAAAAGGACTTTGCGAGTGCGCACGGGCTGGCACTGTTTCCTATACTGTGCAAGCATCACCACCGCTTCTGGATTGCTGGGTGGTTGTAACCCCTGGACACGAGCAGTGTATAATGTGATGGAAAAATGAGTCCATCCAGCAAAGGAGACAATATGGACAATCAGTACGTTAATAAGAGCCTTGTATTAACTTTCTCTACATGATAAGTGCCTTTTTCTGGAGTGACCCCTTCAATTGTAGACCTGGAACAGTAGAGGGCGCTGTGGCATCAAATTCTGCTCCAAATAGCATGCAGAGGTTTTATAAGAGTGTTCTTTTTGGCATCTTTGGCCGTCGGTTTTGATGAGAATGTGTTTTATGATTCAGACCTGTCCCATTAGGACTCATGCACATGAACGTATTTTCTTTCTGTGTCCGTTCCGGTTTTTTTTATGGACCGTATGCAGAACCGTTAATTTCAATGGGTCTGCAAAAAAAGTGTGCATTCTGTTTTCATATGTCAATTCTGCAAAAAAAATAGAACATGTCCTATTATTGTCCGCATTACGGACTGTTCTATCAGGGGCCAGTTGTTCGGTTCCATAAAATACGGAATGCACACTAACATCATCCATTTTTTTTGCGGACCACATAATACATATGGTTGTGTGCTTGAGCCCTTATAGATATTTTTCTGTGCGCCAGCATTTTGCAGCACTTGACCGCTTGATGGCTCTTCCCCCCACCATGTAATCCCTGCACACTGACCTTATTATAGTAAACACTGTAACCAGTAATGGTTTCTCTGGTTAGAGGCACTTCAGGCTTTTGCAGCCCTTCCAGAATCTGACTTGTGTGGTCTTCTTGCTCTAGAATCTCTCTGTATGTCCTGAGGATGAATCGATCATCATGTCCTCCTTTGTAAACACGATGACGTCACTAAACGTGAAACAGGGTAAGCTCGTCAGTAGATTGGAACAAATAAGACGATCTGTGAGATTTACACTGCTAGAGCAGCCATCACTCCTGACCATGACCGTTTTATGAAGTATATTGTATTTCCCATGAAATAACACTGCGGGGGCCATCTTTTATTAGAACTTCAGTTCACAATGCAGGATAGTAAGAAAAGCTGCTTTTGGGAGGGGGAGGCGTGGAGGGAGATAAGTCATACATGAGAATGACATCGTGTATCGCCAGGATATGCCATCACTTCATGATTGGAGAGGCTGTGACCTCTGAGACCAGGCTGATCAGCCAAGCCAAAGGTCATGATCCGTGAAATAACCAGCTCTGTGGCTAAGCAGAACCTGGACCCCCCTTCCCCCAACCAGTCAGACAGTAATGGCATGTCTTCGTTATGTACTATTACTTTTAATGATGAGGGGGATGGGGGGACTCGTCAAAATGTTTTTTTGTTTTTTTTGTTTTGTTTTTTTAAACGCAATAAAGGTATTAAATTAATGATGATGATAAAATAAACTGTCCATGCAGAACCCCTTAAAGGGGTTGTCCCACGAAAAATATTCTACAGTTTTCAAACCAGCACCTGGATCTGAATACTTTTGTAATTGCATGCCATTAAAAATTTTGAATAGCTGCTGAGTTATTCAATAAAATGTATGTCTATAGGACCACTTAATTTCTTTGACCTATTCACTGAGCAGGCCGCACATGCTCAGTTTCAACTTTTAACTGCCTCCTGAGCTGTGATAGGGAGAGCTGAGACACGCCTCCTTAGCTGCAGCAGAAAAGACACTCCCCTGAGCTGTCAGCTTGATATAAATCTAGGAGAGCAATGGATGGGGAGATCTCTGGAGAGGTACAGGGCTGGTTCTAGCTTTGTTAGAAAGAGGTAGTCATGTACTATAGGATGTCTGATTTTCATTTTTTACATTATTCGTGGGATAACCCCTTTAAGTCTCCACCACCAGTCCTATGCTGCCACCATGACCCATGTTTTAGACTGCAACAATGATGTGACCACTGCAGCCAATCAGTGGCCTCAGTGGTATGCAGCAAAAGACCACTGAGACCAGTGATTAGCTGCAGTGGTCACTTGCGGTAATACGGTCATGTCACCGCTGCAGTCATGGAAGCAAAGCCGGCTGCGAGGATCGGCTTCCTGACTACGTCCATTTTGCCCCCTCATGACCTGCACATATATTGTAGTCATATATGTGTAGCCTCTGGATGTTCACGTGCTCTCATTATCACAATATCCATGTACAATGAATGAGTTGGATATATTCTATATATAATTTTTTTTATTTTTTTCTAGTTGAAGATGGAGAAGTTTTTGACTTTAGAGGAATGCGGCTGGATTGGTTCAGATTACAGGTAATTACTTTTTTTAACCTTTATTATTCCTATTCCTATAGACTGAATTTTGAGGATGGTAACCTGAAGGTTCAGATATGGTGGACCTGTGCAACTTTTTGATGATGAGTCTGCATGAGTGTGGTTTGCAAACCCCCATTCACACATCGCAGTAACACAAAATATACTTCGCCCCTAATGGGGTGAAATGATAGAGTACATTACTTTTTTTTTTTTTTTTTACCTCAATCCGCTTCTAATGTTGACCTAATATACATGTCTTAAAGGGGTTAGCCACTTTCTGGTTACTTTTGAGATGACAATATTGCACTTACTAATATGGCCTTTGTTGAAATTCTGCACCATTTTCTATATTTTATAAGGTATGCCTCCTTGCTTACAAAGTCTTTTGTGCTGTCCACACAGAGGTCCTGTCCATAAAATGGCTGCTGATGGAGGGTCATGTGACCAGGCAAATCACCTCCATGTGATGTCCCCTGCATTCGAACACACTGCATCTGCACTAAACTCCCAACAGAACAAATACAGATGACAGGTGCAGTGTATGTGAATGGAGGAGACATCACATGAAGGCAATTTGCCTGGTCACATGACCCTCCATCAGCAGCCATTTTATGGACAGGACCTCTGTGTGGACAGCACAAAAGACTTTGTAAGCAAGGAGGCATACCTTATAAAATATAGAAAATGGTGCAGAATTTCAACAAAGGCTATATTAGTAAGTGCCATATAGTCATCTCACAAACACACTGGTCAACAGTAACCAGAAAGTGGCCAACCCCTTTAAAGAAAGGTGGTGTGCCAAGTATGAAAGCTATCACAGGACAGGGGATAACTAACTGACCAAGTGGTTGGACACCCACCGATCTGATGCAGTGGTAGACTTTGCCTTCTCCCTACCACTCCATTCATTCCCTGTTGGACCGCCGGAGATGGAAGAGAACATCTCTCATCTATTGTCGGCAGTTCCATAGAAAAGGAATAGAGCTGTGGGGCGTATGGTGGTCAGGACGGGCACATAGTACTCCTGTTCTCAGGATTGGTGGGGGTCCCAGAAGTCACATCCTCACCAGTAAGTTACTCGTGGATACGGGATAACTTTTCTACTTGGCACAACCCGTTTAATATCGGGTATATAGAGTTCGTTGGCTAATCTGGGGCATTGATGTCATATACCTTGGATATATGCCATCACTATCAGATCAATGTGGGTTCCATCTCTGGGACTCGCTGCTATCTACATAATAGGGCCCCCTAAGTAAAGGAGTGCACATTGTACGCACTCAGTGTACTCTCCATTAATTGCTATGGGAGTCCTGAAGATAGGTTATAAATGGAGAACACCCTGCGCAAGCATGACCGCTGCTTCGTTCACCACTACGGGACTGCCATGAATAGCCAAGCCAGCGCTCTCCTATTTTTGGAACTCCTATAGCGGTGAATGGAGGGTGGCCCCTCATGCGCGGCTGCTGTGTTCATTTTGGGGGTCAAGTTCTAGCGATAGGAGTGTGTCCGAGAGGTGGGACCCGCATCTGTCTGACATTGGTTGCCTATCCTAGCAATATGCCATCAATGTTCCAGGTGGGAGTACCCCTTTAAGAAAAGCAGACCACCATGTAGCAGCACACTTTACCCACAGTGGCTGCTGCAGGATGACTGGGGGCAGTTTAATAAATATCCATCCAGCAGATTATCCTGCTGAACGTCATGGACTGAAATCTCAGCCTTGGGCACCACAAGAGCTTGTACAGCCATCTGCTCACCTGCACGTACTTGTCTGCGCCCTCAGAACCTCCACATTGTGGTGTATTTTATAGACTGCGTTATCCGTCCCCGGGGCCAGAACCTCCTATAAACATTTTAATTTGATTTTAAACCACAGAACATATTGTCATTTCAAGGGAATCTGTCACCAGTGAACCCCATTTTCCTTGTTTGCATAGACACATAGCTGTGGTTCAACACTGCTTTTCTTTTTTGATCTGAGGCTTTGTTCCAGTTATGATACTTTTTCTTAAAACGCAAATTAGGCCTTTGGTGCAATGAGGGCGTCACCATTACTCTTGTTGCACCCTAGCTCTGCTCCCTTCTATGGGCAGCCCCTCCCTCCCTGCTTTACTGCTGCCTGGTCTGTCAATCGAAGCAGCCAGTGATCAACTGACCACAGAAATGAGGAGCTTGGGTGCAATGGTGATGCCCTCGTTGCACCAAAAAAAACTAATTTGCATATTAAGAAAAAGTATCATAGCGCTGGAATGGAGCCTCAGGTCAGCAAAAGATAAACAAAGTTTTAATTGGGCGAACTGCAGCTATGTGTCTGTGCAAACAGCTGGATAGAGAGGTCGCTGTTGACTGATCCCCTTTAAATGACGGGCAACTTGAGACCATATAATGCATCCCTTTAAGAGTAAGGGCAGGTGTTGCCAGACCCTTCCTCGTTGCTTCGGTTGACAGGGCTAGGCAGTGGCAAAGCAGAAAGGATGGGGCTGGCCACAGAAAGGAGTGGAGCTTGGGTGCAACAAGAGCAACGACGACACCCTCATTGCACCAACAGTCTAATTTGCATATTAAGAAAAAGCATCATAACTCGGGAGTAGAGCCTCTGATCAACAAAAGTAAAACAGCGTTTTAATCAGGAGAACCACAGCTATGTGTCTATGCCAGCGATCAGCAACCTCCGGCACTCCAGCTCTTCTGAAACTACAACTCTCAGAATCCTTCTTTCACTTTTATGGGAGTTACAAGAACAGCCAAGTAACTGTGCATGCTGGGAGTTGTAGTGTCACAGCAGATTCCCTTTAAGCCGTGCTCAGTGATGAGCTGTGCAGTATGTTCAGCGCATGGCAGACATTCCTCTGCTTTAATTGCTGAGAGATAGACTTACTGGAGGAATATCATCGATCGCACTGCTTGGAAAAGCAGATGCAGATTTGTTACGATGCCACCTCATGCAGAAAAGGGCCTTTCAGCAGAAGCATTTAGCATGTGGAGCAGGTTCGGGTTGACCTTGTGGGCAATATTTACCGTCTCATTTCTGGGCAATGTATAAGTCAGATTAATGCTTCACTGAAAAGCGTCCTGTTCATTTGTATTATAAGTGTAACAGCAGGGAACTGTTCTGCCGGGGCCGCCATCAATCGCCCTTCTCAGCCAGTGCTAAATGATTTGTGGCAGAGCGCGGCCCAGAGGAAACCACTTCCCCATAAATTGTTTATACGGTGCCATCTGAAATGGGGCGCGGAGATTTTTATTTCTCCACTTTAATCAGTCTTTAAATGTTTTGCAGATAGAGGTTTCCATTATTTTTGTGAGCTTTTTTTGATTTCTAAATTGCATTTGTGTTGAATTAGAATAAATTGAGAGATGTCATTAAAAATGATATTCCGTACACTTACAGGCGTGCTGTTTGCCACATTCGACTTCTAGCATAGCAATGATAGTAACACAGTTTTAGTCATTGTATTGATACATTAAAGCGCGATCATGGCCTTCAATGTCTAAATGTCCACAGCGAAATCTTGTCCATTGGAGCGATGCATCTTACATTCCTTTGAAAGTGGCCTAAATCTACCTTCACATAGTGGGACTTTTATTAACCCCTGAACGCCAGAAAACCCCCTTTAACTTGACCACTGAGCTGATTTCTACCACATCAATGTTAATGATACGGAGAGACGAATATATAGATATATTTTCTTTGCTTGTTTTGTAAGATTCTTGTGCTTCTAGGAAGGTTGTTTTTTTTTGTTTGTTTTTTTTTTTGCCATTTTTTTTTTGTTTTTGCTTAAAAAAAAGAATCAAAATAAAGTTTGAAATCTATCATTACAAAAAGGTTTTGTTATTTCATTTAAGTGCCTGCTTTCATGTACAAGTGCATCTCAATAAATTAGAATATCATCAAAAAGCTATTTTTTTTTCAGTAATTCAATTCAAAACGTGAAACCCATATATTATATAGAGTCACTACAAACAGAGTGAACTTTTTCAAGTGTTGATTTATGTTAATATTGATGATTATGGCTTACAGCCAAGGAGAACCCAAAAGTCATTATCTCAGAAAATTAGAATATTATATAAGATCAACTGTACAATTTTTTTAAAGACAGAAATGGGCCAAATAAAAAGTATGTAAAGTAAATGCACTCAATACTTGGTTGGGGCTCCTTTTGTATGAATGACTGCATCAATGCAGCGTGGCATGGAGGCGATCAGCCTGTGGCACTACAGAGGTGTTATGGAAGCCCAGGTTGCTTTGATAGCGGCCTTCAGCTTGTCTGCATTGTTGGGTTTGGTGTCTCTCATCTTCCTCTTGACAATACCCCATAAATTCTCTATGGGGCTAAGGTCAGGCGAGTTTGCTGGCCAATCAAGCACAGTGATACTGTAGTTATTAAACCAGGTATTGGTACTTTTGGCAGTGTGGACAGGTGCCAAGTCCTGCTGGAAAATAAAAATTCCATCTCCAAAAAGCTTGTCGGCAGAGGGAAACATTAAGTGCTCTAAAATTTCCTGGTTGACGGCTGCACTGACTTTGGTCTTGATGAAACACAGTGGACCTACACCAGCAGATGACATGTCTCCCCAAACTATCACTGATTGTGGAAACTTCACACTAGACCTCAAGCAGCTTGGATTGAGTGCCTCTACTCTCCTCCAGACTCTGGGACCTTGATTTCCAAATGAAATGCAAAATTCACTTTCTGAGAACAACACCTTTGACCACTGAGCAACAGTCCAGTTCTTTTTCTCCTTGGCCCAGGTAAGATGCTTCTGGCGTTGTCTATTGGTCATGAGTGGCTTGCCACATGGAATACGACACTTGTAGCCCATGTCCTGGATACGTCTGTGTGTGGTGGCTCTTGAAACACTGACTTCAGCAGCAGTCCACTCCTTGTGAATCTCCCCCAAATTTAGGAAAGACCTTTTCTTAACAATCCTATCAAGGCTGCGGTTCTCCCTGTTGCTTGTGCACCTTTTTCTACCACCCTTTTTCCTTCCACTTTCCATTAATATGCTTTGATACAGCACTCTGTGAACAGCCAGCTTCTTTAGCAATGACCTTTTGTGGCTTTACCCTCCTTGTGGAGTGTGTTAATGACAGCCTTCTGGACATCTGTCAAGTCAGCAGTCTTCCCCATGATTGTGTCGCCTACTGAACCAGACTAAGGGACCTTTTTAAAGGCTTAGGAAGCCTATGCAGATGTTTTGGGTTAATTATTCTAATTTTCTGAGATTTTGGGTTTTCCTTGGCTGTAAGCCATAATCATCAACATTAACATAAACACTTGAAAAAGTTCACTCTGTTTGTAATGACTCTATATAATATATGTGTTTTACTTTTTGAATTGAATTACTGAAAAAAAACTACTTTTTGATGGTATTCTAATTTATTGAGATGCATGTATATTTCTCTGTTAGTACTGGAAAAAATTGCTCAGAGAAAACAGCGCAGGCAGACCATCTCTTCACCCTTGATCGCTGTCCTATTAATTCACATTAGTTCACATAACCCTTCCAAAAAAAAAAAAGCACTAGCCTTGCAAAAATCTAGTTGCCACAAAGTAAACCAATGATACTCTTCTTAAGTTATAGCAAATAAAAGTGAATTATAGGCCTTGATTTTACACAATTTAACGTCCGAACAAAGAATCACGTTTTTTTTCCAAATGTCAGACATTGTTTTACAAGTAAGACATTAAAGTGATTGTCAGAATCGGGGCCAAAGATGTGTCGGCCGGGGACTGAATGTAAGAGGCGCACAAACATCTGTGCAACAGTAGCTGAATGGCACTTTGTCTCGTCTGACCTGAGAACACTTTGATGATTGCAGAATGCCTTCCGCTTGTATTATTTTTGGCCTGGAAGCCAGGAGGTTGTGCATCAAAATGCAGAATGGCTTCAACAGAAACAGGCTGCCCTTTTCTTGGTCGCCTTTCAAGGAGGAAAAAAAAAAGAATAAACCACTTTAAAGTCGAGCTATCTGGGCATTTTGTCTTTGTTTTGAGATAATGGTGAAACCATGCTTCAAAAGATGTGCTGAAAAACCTTAACATCCCACTTCTGAGTCATGGAAATCCAGAGAGAGCGTTTTAACAGATTCATAGCTGCTCGAAATGAAATACAGAGGAACTTAGAGCCGAGGAATTTTCATCAGAAGTGGCTGCCAAACTTCTCTTTAAGCTGCTTTAAGAAAAAAAAAAATCACCAAATCTGAGCTTTATCCTTTCAACAATGGCACTTTAATCCTCCAGAGCTCAAATCCCAAGGCTTCTTAGTAGATTTTGTACTTTACACTGATGACTGGTGAACTGAAATCTGGAGAGACCCATAGTGGCAGTAGACCTTATGGGTGTGGGGTGGCAGTGGCATGGTCCTGAGGGGTCATGAAAACAGGAGAGGAGAAGAGGAGTGACAGTAGCACGTATGGTGGTTGTAGTACTCACTCTGTCGCTCTCCTGGGCCATGCATCGATGGGAAGGGCGCACCTGTTCTTGCATTCGGGACACTCTCTGGTCTTGCGGTTTTCCTGCCTGGTGTTGCCTGAGGTGCCCCTGATGTTAAGCGTTGCGTTGAGGAGCAAGGTAAGGTCACTTGATGCATCTGTAGATGTCGGCACAGTGTAGCGGTGCAGACAATAATGAGGCCAGGTCAACAGCAGAACAGTTAACTAAGTTCAGGCACATCAGTTACAGTTTTCAGCATGCAGTGGACTGGCAGTTGTTTCACAGATCTCAGATTTCACAGGTTACATGCCTGCACAGGTAGCTAAAGAGCATCTGTCAGAAGATTTGTACCTATGACACTGGCTGGCCTGTTGCATGTGCACTTGGCAGCTGATGGCATCTGTGTTGGTCCCTGTGCCCACATTGCTGAGAAAAATGATGTTTAAATATATGCAAATGAGCCTCTAGGAGCAACGGGGGCATTGCCATTACACCTAGCTCTTTCTGCAACTGCCACTCCCTCTCCACTTTGATTGACAGGACCAGATGTAATGATATTTTCACTGCCTGGCCCTGTCTATCAAAGTGGACAGGGCGGTCACATAGAAATGATTGGGTCTGGACGCAGACCAAAAACACGGTCGTGTGCATGAGGCCTAAAGAGCGTAGGTTAAAGGTCATTGTCTGATTGAGGATCCAAACAGGTTGCCCTCTTCTTTGACAACGGCAACATATATTTTATGCTTGACACACTTACCGCTCTCTATGTGGTTGGCATATTTAGTAGAACAGCTCAAAATGCATCCAACCTTTCCCCGATATATCAGGACTGCTGTCAGTTATGCAGGAAGCCTGCCTTCTGTACATTACCAGATGTAGGCTGCTTACTATGAATGACTGGCCAGACGCGCTTCAGGATTTTTCAGAATACAAACATTAGTTCATGAATGTTGTAGCAGATGGAGGAAGTCTGTCTGTCCTCCAGAAGCACGCATCTTTTCTTTGCTACTCGTCTTTCACCTGGAGACTAACAAATATGAATGAGATTTTATCATTTTATGGGCTTCTACCAAGGTCCACAGGATAGGTCATCAGTGTCTGATTAGTGAGGGTCTGACCGCTGGGACACCCACTGATCGCTAGAAGGGAGATCCTGTCTTCCTCGGAGTGGAGAGGTGGTCGAGCATGTGCACTGCTGTTCTATTCAATCTCTATGGGATTTACAAATATGGCAGAATCTAGAGTTTCCCCTTCAGCAGTTCCATAGGCTTTGAAGGGAGCGGCGGTGTGCATGCATGATCATCCATCACTTCCTTCAAATGGAGGGAGATGGAACCACCATGCGGACCCTCACCAGTGGCTTGTTGAGGTGTCAACTCCTTTACAGCCATTTTCAGTATAAATTATGTTTACAGGGAATGATGGCTTTAGATGTTATCACATTGTGACTGGTATGCCGGTCTCTAATGCACAAAGTACAGTGCCTTGAAAAAGTATTCATACCCCTTGAGCCTGTCCACATTTTTTCACATTATACCCACAAAATTAAATGTATTTTACTGCAATTTTATGTGATAGACCAACACATAGTATCAAGAATGTGTGAAGTGAAAAGAAAATGATACGTGGTTTTCATAATGTTACTCTTCATTTCCATTGGATTGCATGCTTTTCTGTATTTGTGACATATATGCTTTAGGAGGTAGAGTTCCTTGGTGTACCTGTGCTGGATTAATTTATATATTTTATTATATCCGTGTTTCACCCCTCAAGGCCTACACCAGCGTTTCTAAAGCATCGCTGAGCCTCGCTGACCACAGGGAGCTTGGAAAGATGATGAACACTATAATATTCCATACAAAAATGGTGGATTCCTTAGTTGAAATGCTGGTGGAAACATCCGATCTCTCCATATTTTGGTAGGAACATTTTTGGATATTAATGCACTCTCACAATTGCATAGTTTGATTTTCTGATTTGAGACTTTCTTAACGTCCGATACATTTTTTTTTTTCTTGTAAGCCAATCTGTACAGTAGAGTGAATGATAGAAGTTAGTGTTTACTCATATGCCCCCAATGTGTGTCCTGCATACATAGATCAGATTATACGTACAGTGCTCCCTCAAGATACAATGGCGTCAGGATACGATATTTTCAACATATAATGGTCTTTTCTGACCCAAGTTGAAACCAGACTCAACATACAATGCCTCAGGTCCAACCAATCAAGGCCACTATTCCTGACTTATATATAAGGACTCTTTTTATCTGACTTCGTTATCTGACTTATTTTTCTTAAATCTTTATTTTCTCTTATCTTGAATGACATTTTGGGGCTTTGGAGGCGATTACTCAACTTACAATGATTTCAACATACAATGGTCGCCCTGGAACCAATTAATATTGTATCTTGAGAGATCACTGTATTATACACCATGGTGATTATAAGTAGTCATACTGCCTCAAAATGTTTAAACGTGGTGGAAATGTAATATTTTTAGCTGAACAAGTGCCAGTTGATTTCATTAGATGTAATTCTTGAGCCATGTCATTCTTTTGCATCGCTCACAATTCCCAACAGAGTAATATTTCCCAAATCCAAACCTGTACTTGGTCCATACAAGCCCATATATGATGGTGGATATACCCTTAAGGTAGTCATGAACAGTTGATTATCTGGTGAACGTTACACCCAAAGCAGCCATACACATTTTACTCCATGTGGGCCATTGCCTTAGTTCCAACTGATCATATTACAAAAGAAACTGAGGACTTCAAGCGCTCTGCCGGTACAGAAGGTCTTCAAACAGGTATCTTTCAAAGGAACTTTGAGGGCCTAATAAATGACATCTGCTTGAAGACCTTCTGTACCAGCAGTGCGGTTGAGCCCTCCATTTCTCCTACATGATTTGTTCTGCACCTCGAAGAAGATGCAGCAGCTGACTTTTCATCCCATTGACTACACTAGAGTGGTATCTATTGGTAGCACAACTACCAAAGGTGAATGGCCACTTATTAAGGGCTTGAGTCATAGTCCGTCCAGATGATATTGCCTATGGTGCTATTTGTTCTGCTATTTCATTTTTTGCATTAGTTCACACTGGCAATACTTGTTCAGTGACACTACTGGGAACATTGTTTCATGAAAAGATCATTAATGGACTACAGGTTGTCATCACCAGACTCAAATGATCGTTCATTGTTAAAGGGCATCTGTCAGCAGATTTGTACCTATGACACTGGCTGACCTGTTACATGTGCACTTGGCAGCTGAAGACATCTGTGTTGGTCCCATGTTCATATGTGTCCGCATTGCTGAGAAAAATGAAGTATTAATATTTGCAAATGAGCCTCTAGGAGCAATGGGGGCGTTGCCATTACACCTAGAGGCTCAGCTCTCTCTGCCACTGCCTCACCTTCTGCACTTTGACCAGTTGTGATGACCTTTACAAAGTTGACACTTTCTGGCCCAGTATGCATACTTCCTTTGTTTTTCTCAGACCTTTCATAGACATGAATGCTGGGAATTGTAGTTTCACAATATCTGGAGAGCCGGAGGTGGCTGATCCCTGGGATAGAGGATGTGAAAAATTACAGTGTTCTTTTTAATTTTATATTTTTTTTCCCTGAATATTTTAGCTTCTACAGTCGAGCTTTTGAGAAGATGTTTCAGCAGTGTTTGGAGCTACCATCACAGTCCAGATACTCAATCTCGTTCCCCCTCATCTGCACTCATTTTATGAGCTGCACCCATGAGCTGTGTCCCGAGGAGGTAAGAATTTGTCTTTATATTTTATAATGCTTAAAGGAAATCTGTCACCAGGATAATTGCTATTGAAGTAAAGCCATGGCCTAATAGCACTTAATATCTTATTTCCAGATGTGCTTTTGTTTCAGCAATAGATGTTTTCTATCTTCTGAAAATCCAGTTTATTTGGTATGCAAATGAGCCAGTAAGGTGCCCGGAGGGGCGTCACTCTTGCAGGAAGGAGCCCAGGCACGCCTCTTACATTATATTCAAGCCACAACTCTGCCCCTTTTTCCCTACTTCCAGTATAAGGGCGGGCTTGGGCAAGAGTGACGCCCCTCTGGGCACCTTCCTGGCTCATTTGCATACCAAATAAACTGGATTTTCAGAAGATAGAAAACATTTATTGCTGAAATAAAGGCACATCTGGAAATAAGGTACTAAGTGCTATTAGGCCATGGCGCTGACCTCGGCACATGAGGCGTGCGGCACGGTCCACCGCTATTCAGGATGGCGAGCGGGGCCATCGGGTCCCCGTGCTGCTGTGACGGGGACCCGATGGCTTGGATAGCAGCCCGATGCCTTCCTTAGGCATCGTGGCTGCTATCCCTGCGTTCCTGTGCGATCCAGCCCCCTGGATCGCACAGGAAGCAGGCTGTAAGTGTATTACACTGAGTAATACACTTACAGCCAATGCATTACAATACAAAAGTATTGTAATACATTGTAAAGGGGATCAGACCTCCAAAAGTTAAATAAAGTGGAAAATGAAAAGTTAAAAAAATAAAGTAAAAATAAATAATAATAATAAAAGTTAAAAAAAATAAGTATTTTCAAAAAAAAAGTTAAAAAAATGGTAAAAAAAAAAAGGTGAAAAAAGATAGGTATACATATTAGGTATCGCCGCGTCCGTATCGACCGTCTCTATAAAAATATCACGTCATCCACCTTGCCAGGTGAACGCAGTAAAAAAAAAAAAAAAAACTGTGCCAAAACAGACATTTTTTGGTCACCTTCCCTTACAAAAAGTGTAATAGCAGGCGATCAAAAAAGCGTATGTACCCCAAAATGGTACCAATCAAACCGTAACCTTGTCCCGCAAAAAATGAGACCCTAACTAAGACAATCGCCTGAAAAATAAAAAATAAATGGCTCTCAGAAAATAGCAACACAAAAAAAAGATTTTATTCTGTTCACAAATGCATCTAATGTGTAAAACTTTCCAAAAATAAAAATGTTAGACATATTGGGTATCGCCACGTCTGTAACAACCTGCTCTATAAAAATATTACATGAGATGGCCCCCCAGGCGAATGCTGTAAAAAAAAATTAAAAAAACTATGCCAAAATAGCCATTTTTTTCCCTCTTCCCTCACAAAAAGTGTAATAGCAGGCGATCAAAAAGATGTATTTAACCCAAAATGGTACTAATCTAACCGTCATCTTGTCCTGCAAAAATGATACCCTACCTGAGACAATCGCCCGAAAAATAAAAAAAATATGGCTCTCTGAAAATGGCAACACATAAACAAGATTTAATTCTGTTCTAAAATGCATCTAATGTGTAAAACTTAACAATAATAAAAATGTTAGACATATTGGGTATCGCCGCGTTCGTAACAACCTGCTCTATAAAAATATCACATGACTTGCCCCCTCAGGTGAATGCTGTAAAAAAAATGCTAAAAAAAACTATGCCAAAACAGCTATTTTTTTCACCTTGACTCACAAAAAGAGTAATACCAAGCGATCAAAAAGGCGTATTTACCCCAAAATGGTACCAATGAAAACCTCACCTCATCCTGCAAAAAATGAGCCCCTACATAAGACAATAGCTCAAAAAAATAAAAATCAATGGCTCCCGCAAACCAATCCATCAAAATCTGTGTTGTAAAATCCATATGGCACTCCTTCTGTTCTGAGTCCTGCCATGTGCCCCCACAGCAGTTTACCACCACATATGGGGTGTTGCCGTATTCAGGAGAAAATGGGTAACATATTATGGGGTGCTTTTCTCCTGTTACCCCTTATGCAAATAAAAAAAATTGGGGCTATAGCAACATTTTATTGGAAGAAATGAAACTTTTCATTTTCATAGCCAAGTGTTTCCAAATTACGTAAAACGCTTAGGGGGTCAAAGTGGCCAGTACCCCCCTTAATATATTCGTTGAAGGGTGTAGTTTCCAAAATGGGGTCACTTTTTGAGGGTTTCCACTGTAGGGGTACGTCAGGGTCTCTCAATTACAAAATGGTGCCTACAAACTATTTTAGCAAAATCTGCCTCCAAAATCCGTATGGCGCTCCTTCCCTTCTGACCACTGCCACAAACCCATAGAAACGTTTACCACCACATATGGGGTATTTCTGTAAACTGCAGAATCAGAGCAATATATATTGAGGTTTAGTTTGCTGTTAACCCTTGCTGTGTTGCAAGAAAAAAATTATTAACATGAATAATCTACCAAAAAAAGTGAAATTTTGAAATTTCACCTCCATTTTCCTTTAATTCTTGTGGAACACCTCAAGGGTTAACAAAGTTTGTAACAGCAGTTTTTTATAATTTGAGGGGTGTAGTTTCTAAAATGGGGTCATTTATGGGGGGTTTCATTATGTAAGCCACTCAAAATCACTTTACATCTGAACTGGTGCTTAAAAAAAATGGTTTTGGAAAATTTGGTGAAAATTTGAAAAATGGCTTCTAAACTTCTAAGCCCTCTAACGTCCTAAAAAAGTAAAATGACATTTATAAAATGATGCCAACATAAAGTAGACATATGGGGAATGTAAAATAATAACTATTTTTGGAGGTATTACTATTTATTTTGAAAGTAGAGAAATTGAAATTTGGAAATTTGCAAATTTTTCCAAATTTTTTTTAAATTTGCTATTTTTTTATAAATAAAAATGAAATATTTTGCCACAAATTTACTACTGTCGTGAAGCACAATATGTGACGAGAAAACAATCTCAGAATGGCCTGGATAAGTAAAAGCGTTCCAAAGTTATTACCACATAAACTGACACATGTCAGATTAGCAAAAATCAGTCTGGTCACGAAGGTGCAAAATGGCCCGGTCATTAAGGGGTTAAAGAAGCCATGCCATGATTGTTGTAAAAAATGGCTAGAACCAGCCCTGTACCTCACATGGATCCAGAGATCTCAGAATTCACTGCTCCGATTATTCTACTACATTCTCTTCTGCCTGGATGACCCCTTTAAAATTGCAACTGTCTCTTTTAACATTTCAGAGACATCACATCGGCGATCGCAGTCTGTCTCTATGTAATATGTTCTTGGATGAAATGGCGAAGCAAGCTCGGAATCTCATCACGGACATCTGCACAGAACAGTGCACCCTAAGTGATCAGGTGAAGCCAGATATCTCTTTATCTTAAAGTAATGAGGATATGGACACATGTAGCAGAGGTGCAGCCTCCATAAGCACTTTTATTTGAGCATATGAACGTTAACAAGGGGTGGTCCCAGCTTAGGACCCCAGTGTATGAACCAGGGTAGCAGGCCACTCTGTGAGATCTGGTCTGTCCATGCACTTGAGTGGTTGGAGCATAATGCTGCATTTCTCCTGCGGTGGTACCTGCTGAAGAAATGTATAGATGGTTGTGTCTTCCTGTGTAGTGTTAGTATATTGATGACCTGTCCTCCGAATAGGTCATCAATATAAGTTCGGCAGGGAGTCCAACTCCTGGTATCCCCACGATCAGCCATTTGAAGAGGCCATAGCACACTTTCGGTTACTGCGTCCTCTTCACTGAATCACCGCACTCCACCTGACTTCTAGTGGCGGTGCCATGTCACTACAACTGCTCGTCCCATCCAAATGAACCAGTTGAGCAGTGGTAATTACACTGCACCATCGCTACAAGTTAGATGGCATGCAGTGAAATGGTGAAGAAGACATGGCGCCCACAGGATCAATGTGCAAGGAGTCAGCCGTTCTGATATTGATGGCTTATCCTGAGGCTAGATGTTCAGTATATTAGCACTGCACAACCCCTTTAAGGAAGTGTCCGGGCTCTAGATGTTAATGACCTATCCTTAGGTTGTCATCCATATCAAATGAGTAATGGTCCGACACCCAACACCCCCACCGATCAGCTGTTCTCAGCTTCTGCCGGTGCTGGAAATCACACAGTGGACAGAGCTGGAATCAGACAGCTTTGTCCACTGTCTAAAGCAGTGATTTTCAACCAGTGTGCCTCCAGCTGTTGCAAAACTACAACTCCCATCATGCCCTTCTGTAGGCTGATAGCTGTAGGCTGCCTGGGCATGATGGGAGTTGTAGTTTTGCAACAGCTGGAGGCACACTGGTTGAAAATCACTGGTCTAAAGGCCGTACTGGTGTTCTGCAGCTCAGCTCCCATTTAAGTGAATCTCTTTGTGCTGCTTAGACAGTCAGATGGAGGACAGTGATGAGGAGGAGGGTGGACATGACTGTACTGGAAAAAGTAGGGAAGAATTCTCAATTGCAATATGAGACAATATAGAATGAGAAGTGGTGTTTTATTGTGAATTTTCTATATTTAGTGTTCCCTTAAAAACAGAATCAGTATTAATTTCAATACAAATTATATACAGATCTATCAATATTTTAAACCCTTTCCAGAAATGTTTAATTTTTTTGTGCTGCTATTACAACCAACCTCAAAAAAGGCACCTGGGTTCATCTTATATTATGGGGGAGATTTACTATTAGAAAGAAAAAAATTACTTAGTTGCCCCTAGCTATGGTAAACTAAGCCAGTTTTCCTTTGCAGCAATTTTGATAAATCTCCTCCCCTATGTCTACATGAGTTTATATTAGAAATTTTAATGAAAGTTGAAGTATTTTTAGGTGTATCCCCATCTTCTTGCCAATTTTGTCTCATAGCTGTATCTTGTTACATGCTTCTCTTTGATGGCTTAGCAAGGAGCATGCTGGGACAGACTGCGCACCTGAGCAGATGCATTTAGCCAATTTTAGCTAAAAATCATTTTTCAATTAGCCTTTATTAAAAATGTTGAGCCCCTTTCTCTGTGCAGCCTTGAGATTCTCTAGTAGCAGGATCTGTATTTTTACTCTGTTCCATAAACTCTTATTATAACTCAATTCTTAGCTTACTGATAAGAATGTGGCTTAAATAATTGTTTATGACCTTTTAGTAATTTAGAGATAAAGTTTATTAGATAAGCGGGACAAAGGATTAGCACAGCTAGACAAAGACTAATCTCTGTGATAGAACAGTTGAATATTTTTAATAAAGACTAATTGACGAAAATGATTTTTTTAGCTCATATGAGTAAAATGCAATCATAAAAAGGTGTATATGGCCTTTAATGAAAATTTGTGTGGCGGTGCAAAAAAAAGTAATTTTTTTGTGTGTTCCCATTTTGTCTCAGCTGTATCTTGTTACTTGCTTCTCTTGGATGGCTTAGCAAGGCGCATGTTGGGATAGACTGCCCACCTGAGCAGATGCTATTCTTATGAGATGCTTGGATTCCAAGGATTTAAATTTTTTTTTCTTCATTATTCAACTATAGCTACTGCCAAAACACTGTGCCAAAACAATCAGTCAAGCGGTGAACAAAAAGTCAAAAAAGCAGACAGGAAAGAAAGGAGAACCTGAAAGAGAGAAACCCGGGGTTGAAAGCATGAGAAAAAATAGACTTGTGGTTACAAAGTAAGAGCCTTTTAGATTTTTGTAATTAAATGTTGTGCTGAATGGCTGACTTGTGTCTTTATTTTTTTTTAATTAATCATACTGAATCCTCACAAATGTGTTTTGTTAAGTTTACTCTTCATCTAAAATAAGTTTTCCTAAAATAATCTGTTGGAAGTGTGTTACAAAGAATAATCATGCCAATTTTAGAAAACATAAGTGAGACTGGAGTCTAGTGCTTGAACTCTGTAAAGCGGGTTGTATCGCTTCAGCAAATAGCATTTATCATGTAGAGAAAGTTAATGCCAAGCACTTACTAATGTATTGTGATTGTCCATATTGCTTCCTTTGCTGGCTTGATTCATTTTTTCCATTACATTATACACTGCTCGTTATGACCACCCTGCAATCCAGCAGAGCTGGCCATGCTTGCACTCTATAAGTGCCAGCCTATGCACACTCCCACCGTCCCGGTCACCAGAGAGGCTGGCGCCTTTTCTTAGCACGCAACCACGACCACCATCCTGGATTGTAGGGTGGTCATATCTTCTGGATACCATAAAGCAATGGAAAAATGAATCAATCTGTTTAGCGGGGGTGCAGGGAGTCTAACCCTCACCAATCTGATATTGATGACCTGTCCTAAATCTCAGACAACCCCTTTTAAAGGATGTTCCGTTTCAGAAAAAAATCTTAAACTTGAATGAAGAAAAGTAACCTTCTGTGTCAATTCCCCACAGGTCCTAAGATCTCAGCTGTCAGTCATATAACCCTCTTCAATCCCATAATGGTCAGAATAAGGGGGTCTTTCCCATAAAACGGTGTGTTGTGATGGTGCAAGTGCTGTGCCGACACAATCTGTCACGGGTGGCAGCTAACATCCCACTGTAACGGCAGTAATTTTCTAACCTGGCTGTTTATCCCTTACATGCCTCAGTCAGTAGCTACCATGGCATATAAGGAGTTTGAGAGGAATGGTTCTCCCTCTGCCACTTCTGCAGCTCGCAGGATGCCAATGGGCTGTTACGGCAGCTGGAGGTGGTGGGGAAGGGGAACCTAAAAAAGGACCCCGCATCTGCCATGTCAGCAAAGCACTGAAAGGTAGTAAATGAGAATTTTAGTGTATTAAAATGATCACAAGTACTATAGTGGGAATTTTTTTTTTAAAAAGTAGTTTTTTTCCAATTAAATTTATTTAGTGCAAAAATTGAAAAAAAAAAACCAAAACATAACCATGGTAACGATAAAATGTTATTTGTACTACACAGTCATCCTGAAATACACTGGGGGAGATAAAGGAAAACTGTTGCCCATAGAAACCAATTCCGCCATTCATTTTCAGCCCTCCTTTTGAAAGGCGGAATCTTACTGGGTGCCATCACCAGTTTTGATAAATTTACTCAACCGTGTTTTTCCATTTCACAAATTGTGAAAAATAATTAATGAAACATTACAAAATTACTCTGATGGAATGATGAAAACTTAAAAAGCTTATGTACAACTTTGGGGGCTATTATTGCATTGTACTCCTTTTGAGCTGAAAATAATTTTTGAGCCCCTTTCTCTGTGCAGCCTTGAGATTCTCTAGTAGCAGGATCTGAATTTTTAATTTGTTCCATCAGGCAGCTGAGCTGACGGCTCCTTATCTCTGATATCTGAATTTAGAAACCCTCATTATAGCTCAATTCTTATCTTACTCATCACAATGTTAAATAAGTGATTATGATCTTTTAGTAATTTAGACATAACGTTTATTAGATGACTGGCACAAAGGATTCACACAGCTAGACAAAGAGTCAACCTTTGTGACAGAACGGCTGAATATTTTTTTTAATAAAGACTAATTGAATTTTTTAGCCAAAATGAGTAAAATGCTCCCCTAGGTGTACATAGCCCTTAATGAAAATGTATCTGTGGCAGTTCAAAAAAAATAAAAATTACAAATTTGTGATTTTATTGTGCAAAATAATAAAATATTTAAAAACCTCTACATGTCTGGTATTGGCATAAACATGACAGCAAAAACATTGTTTAACCTTTATGAACACTACAGAGACCACACCAAAGTAATTTAAGCCATTATACTTATTTTATACTGTATTATACTATTTGTTAATTATTATATGCATTTACTGAAAAACATGCTTTTTCATATTTTTCGCTAGGAATAGCTTTACAGCTACTGTTATAGACCATATGAATAGTAATAAATACAACTTTTAATCGACTATTGTATTTTTGTTTTTTTTCTTTTTTACCTCTCCAGTTTAGATAAACTGCATACTGCACTTTCAGAGCTCTGCTTCTCTATTAATTATGCCCCTAATATGATTGTATGGGAACATACATTCACCCCAAGAGAATATCTGACCTCGCACTTGGAAATTCGCTTCACCAAGTAAGTGTCGGACACCTGGTATGAAGTTCATTTTTCTTTATATTGTTATTAACTTCCCAAAAAGTAGAATTGCAGATGCATCAGATGTGTCATTTCCCGAAAAATATGAAATATGGAAGTATTTTTCGGACTTAAAATGATGTGTGTGGAATTCAGGGGTTGTCTGTCATCGGTGATATTCGGAACAGAAGGATGCTTGCGGCTTAGAAAGGAATGTATCGCTTATGATGTGCAGGAAAGTGAAGGCAAGAGGATATGCTTTCATTAAACAGACTAAAAGATAGCATTTTGTTATTAGTCTGGCCCAATATTCTTCCACTGACAAAATGCAGAGTCTCATCACACTGAGCAAATATTTATAATAATTTAAAGGGGTTTTCCAGACTCAGGATAGGTCAGTATCCGATCAGTGGGGGCCTGATACAGCACATCCCCTTAGGCTACTTTAACACTAGCGTTTCTTTATTCCGGTGTTGAGTTCCATCATAGGGGCTTAATATTGGAATAAAACGCTTCAGTTTTGTCCCCATTCATTGTCAATGGGGACAAAACTGAACTAAGGACAATGGAATGCTCCTGAAAGCATTCCGTTCCGTCTTCAGACTGGAGAACAAACCGCAGCATGCTGCGGTTTGCTCTCTGGTCCAGGCATCTGCACCAAGACGGATCCGGAATGACCCCCAATGCAAGTCAATGGGGACGGATTTGTTTGGTTTGACACACCAGTAATCCGGATCTGTCCTCCATTGACTTGCAATGGGGGGTCATTCCGGATCCGGATACAGAGATAGATACAGACAGACAGACAGACAGACATACACTCACATACTCCAGCCAGGGACGCCGGCAGCATGTCTTCACACACCTCCTGCGCGCAGGTATGATGTTTCCCCACTGCGCCCAGCAGAGGGCGCTGTGGGGAATAGTCATCACTGCGCGCAGGAGGCGCATGAAGACGTGCTGCCGGCGTCCCTGGCTGGAGTATGTAAGTATGTTTGTGTGTGTGTATGTATGTTTGTCTGTGTCTTGTCCCAATGTCTATGTCAACGTGTGTGGGGCGGGAGCGCTGCTCCGGCTCCACACATGTATCAGCAGCAGTACGGATCCGTCGGCACCCTTTAGGTGCCGGATCCGTGCTGCCGCTAGTGTGAAAGAGGCCTTAACCAGCTGTTCCTTGTAGCTTCCAGCACTGGAACCCTTGAATGGATCCGGAAGCACAGCTCCATTGTGGCCATTCTAGGTTACAGGTAGTGAGCGAAGTGAGCTTCGAATCCTAGATCTGAAGTTGCTTCGCTCAAAACTTCGGCGCTCCGTCTCCATACAGCAGTAAAATATATGGCCTCTGATGCAGCAAAGTCAGTTATTCGCGAAGTCCCGTGAGACTTCGTTGAATAACTTCGGGATTTGATTTTTAAACTGAAAAACCAGTTTAAAACTTGGATCCGAACTCTGATTCGGTTCCAAGGCGCCAGTCGGAACTGAACCCGAGTTCGGATCCAAGTTTTAAAAATCAAATACGAAGGATCTCCGTACAGCATTATTCCGAAGTTTTGAGTGAAGTGACTTTGGATCTAGGATCCGAAGCTTGCTTCGCTCATCACTAGTTACATCAGCTCGACTCCTCTTGAAGTGAATGGGAGCTGAGCTGCAGTAACCCGGTGTGGCCACTACACTTTAAAGGGAGCTGTGCTTCCTGTTCCATTCATAGCGCTAGCTCCAGTGCCAGAGTTTCTGTACGAACTCTTGTCCAGGTGATCTGCCTCTGTAAAAAGGCCTTAAAGGGGTTGTCCCACAAAAAAATCTACATTTCTCAAACCAGTATCTCGAGCTGAATACTTCTATGATTGCTTGTAATTACAAATTTAGTATAGCCACTGAGATATTCAATCAAATCTATATATAGCACCACCTGCTGTTTATGTTCCTTATTTCTCTGACCATCTTGCGGAGGTGGACGCGCATGCTCAGTTCCACCCTTCAACTGCCACCAGCAATATATTCCATTAGAAGCTGTGACCGTTACAGGGAGAGAGCTGCAGCCAAAAGGCCACACCCTCTGACATCTATGTGCGGCAGATCTATGGAATTGTCTGTGTGCATACTTCAAGTCCTGTCCAGTATATTAACGTCCCTTTATTGCATTGATAACAGCATTGAATGTAACTATAGATACCACACCACTTAATGTCTGATGCCAGGCTCCAGGAGAAGTTGTTGGCCCCCAGTTGGGCTTGAATTTTGACTTTCCTGCTGCAGAGATGTAGCTAATATTCTCCTCTCTCTCCCCCCCATACAGGTCTATTGTTGGCATGACCATGTACAATCAGGCTACACAAGAGATTGCAAAGCCCTCCGAGTTATTAACTAGTGTAAGGGCCTACATGACGGTGCTTCAGTCCATAGAAAACTACGTGCAGATTGACATCACAAGGGTTTTCAACAATGTTCTGCTTCAGCAAACACAACATCTTGACAGCCATGGAGAGCCGACCATCACCAGTCTGTACACTAATTGGTAAGTACTTATGATGACAGATTCTCTTCATGTCTCATTTAATGATGTGGATAACTTTTTAACCTTTTTATATCTCAGATGAAATGGCTCTGAGCCTGCAGCACATTCCTAATCAGTGCACGTCTAAAAAGGTTCACCTTAAAAGGATTAGGCAGGGTTTGTAGGACCAGCCCTGTCCATGGGTTGTGTCTGGTATTGCGATGAATGAGGCTAATATGCAGTGCTACACACCATGGACGGGTATTTTACAGATTTTGGAAGAAGGCAGCCATGTCCTGTATGCCATAAAAAATAATAGTGGCTCCTATTATCTAAACTCATTTCTCGTGGAACCCAAATATTGTTCTTTTACAAGGGCCCTCTGACATCTCTGCATGCTGCTGTGATATCACAAATGCTTTTCCATCAGGAACACTGATTTGACATCACAAATGGGTCTTACTAAGTTATATGCTGCTGTTGTATCACAAGGTGGTGTCTCGCTAAAGGTATACTGCTGTTATATTACAAGGGGGTCTCACGCAGGTTGCACTATGACAACCCACGGTCTCGCTCAGTTTTATGCTGTTTTTGACACATTGAGGAGGTCTCGCTCGGGTGTACGGTTTGTGCTCCTTAATGCAGTCAAAGCTGGTGCCTTCACCTTGCGGGCTTGGTCATTTTCACCCACAATTGTATACACAGATTAGTACAAAGGCCAGTGATGGTACACAGCAGCCAGGGTTAGGCGACAATCCTCTTTAATTCAACATGCAGCTTTTAGGCTGACAATTTGCTGAATGAAGGCTTATTTTCAGCCAAAAAGCAATATACATTACATAGGGATATCACTTAGGAACACTGCTATGGCATCCCAAACAAATTTCACTTGGGTACGCTGCTGTGACATCACAAAGGGACATCACTCAAGTACACTGCTGTGACATCCCAAAGGTTATGGTGCTGTGACATCACAAAGGGATATCTCGCAGCATACCAGAGGGATATGACATCACAAAGGGATATCACTCAGGCACACTGCTGTGACATCACAAAGAAATATCACTCTGGCACGCTACAGTGACATCACAAAGGGATGTCATTCAGGCACTGTGCTGTGACATTACAAAGGGATCTCACTCAGGTACGCTGCTGTGACATCACAAAGGGATATCACTCAGTTACGCTGTCGTGACATCACAAAGGGATCTCACTCGGGCACGCTCCTGTGACATCACAAAGGGATCTCACTCAGGCACGCTGCTGTGACATCACAAAGGGATCTCACTCGGCATGCTGCTGTGACATCACAAAGCGATCTCACTCGGGCACTCTGCTGTGACATCACAAAAAAATAGGCACATGGCTGTGACATCACAAAGGTATCTCACTCAGACACACTGCTGTGACTCACAAAGTGATATTCCTCAGGTGCACTGCTGTGACATCACAAAGGGATATCCTTCAGGTACACTGCTGTGACATCACAAAGGGATTTCACTCAGGCACACTGCTGTGACATCACAAAGGGATTTCACTCAGGCACACTGCTGTGACATCACAAAGGGATATCCCTCAGGCACACTGCTGTGACATCACAAAGGGATATCCTTCAGGTACACTGCTGTGACATCACAAAGGGATATCCCTCAGGCACACTGCTGTGACATCACAAAGGGATATCCCTCAGGCACTCTGCTGTGACATCACAAAGGGATATCCCTCAGGCACTCTGCTGTGACATCACAAAGGGATATCCCTCAGGCACACTGCTGTGACATCACAAAGGGATATCCCTCAGGCACACTGCTGTGACATCACAAAGGGATATCCCTCAGGCACACTGCTGTGACATCACAAAGGAATATCCCTCAGGCACACTGCACAAAGGGCACACCGAGCCTGTGATGAAGCTGTAAGGGACATCTAGAACAGCTCTATGCCCTCGGTTCTTTTTACCGTATCTTTTCTTCCTGAATTTGAAATGTCACCTAATCAATAAAATGATAAAGAAAAGCGCTTGTCCTCTGCTTATAATCTGTCTCACTGTTATTTCCAGGTATTTGGAAACACTATTGAGGCAAGTTAGCAACGGTCACATAGCTTATTTCCCAGCAATGAAAGCCTTTGTAAACCTGCCCACCGAGAATGAGCTAACCTTTAATGCTGAGGAGTATTCTGACATATCTGGTGAGTGATATACATTTAGTGGTCGACAGCTAGTGCCTCCAATTATATACTGACCAGCACTTAGGGGGTTGTCCAAGACTTTAAAGGGGTTCTCCTGGAATTAGGAAAATAAAAATACTTAAATAATACTTCATTATAAATATATTCCCAAATACCTTTCATTAGTTATAATGGCTCATTTTGTCTAGAGAGCAATCATCACTAATAACAAAATGGCCGCCATCCTATCAGTACACACAAAACCTGTCCTAATCACACAGGAGGACAAGTTGCTTCATCAGGTAAAGAGCTTCATCAGGTAAAGAGCTGCCTCATCCTCTTCTCTACTTGTCAGGGATTATGATCCTGAATACAGATAAGATCTTCAGCTGAATCTCTGTAGGAATGGAGTTCATGAGGAGACATGAAGTACAGAGGGGAGGTGGGGATATGGCTGATGAGCGGCAGCTCTTGTATGCCGTCTCCATTATCACAGTCTGTCCTGTCCGTCCTCTCTGTACTTCATTTCTCCTAATGAGCTCCTTTTCTTTAGAGATTCAGCTGAAGATCTTATCAGTTGTGTTCAGGACCATAATCCCTGACAAGCAGAGAGGAGGATGAGGCAGATCTTTACCTCAGTGTTGTGAAGTAACTTGTCCTCCTGTGTGATTAGGACGACGGCCATTTTGTTTCTCCTAATGATTGCTCCCTAGACAAAACAAACCAATATAGCTAATAAAAGATATTTGGGAATGTATTCATAATAAAGTAATATTTAGGTATTTTCATTTTCTTAATTCCCGGAGAACCCCTTTAGAGGGGTTGTGCACCTTTTGGGGAGGGGGGATTGGCCAACCTCCTCCTGGGCAGACATGTGAAAGGCAGCCTACGTAGCTCCTTCACAGCACTGGGCGCGGATAAAACCCCTCCCAAAGATGCACAAGACCTTTAAGAAATTGGAGGAGGACATATATTAAACTAACCATCACTTATCCGTTGAATCCCTGGCCAGTCCTGCAGCAATGACATCGTTTTGTACATCATTCACGTGACTGCTGCAGCCAATCACAGGCCTCAACAGTCACATGTTCTGCATGCAGATGTGTATAATATACGTGACATTACTGCTGCAGGAGCAGCTAAAACTACTGAAGCATTGGGCTATTGGATGTGCAAAGTATTGGTTATTGTGTACATCTTGCGAAACCATGGAGAGAACATGACGGAGGCCATTAGAGGATACGTACACTGATGGGCAAAATGTTTAGAACTTTTGACTTTGAGGCTCCATATCTCACCATCCACTACAGTTTTGAACGTGAGACTGCCATCATTTTATAGACAATCATCTTGGCTATCTTGGATTTGCAACTATTTAGCATATGATTAGTTATGCAGATTCTTGTCCTGTAACTGCATTGTTACTGTTTTGCTCCTAAATCATCTTGTAGGATACTCACATATAGCTCAGCACTGAGACCATCATCTATCCTGTCAAGTATCCAACCCCTTTGGCTGTGAAACATCCCCATATCATCAGGCTTCCTCCACCGAAATTGACAGTTCCTTCAATTTCTCTGTTAGCTCCCTTTTCCCTTCTTCCAGACACATTTGCACCCATTAGATCCCAGTCTTTTGACTTTCGTCTCATCGCTCCAAAACAGTTGTTTCCAATCTTCTGCTGTGCACTGTTGGTACTTTTTTGCAAACTCAAGCCAATGCTTCTTATGACGATATTGAAGTCTAGGCTTCTTCACCTTTTTTTGGGCCACTATTCCAGGTAATGCACGTTGCACGGTACTTGTATAGACTTCTGTGATCTCACGATTACGAAGCATACAAGCCAGAACTAATAGACCTTGTGATGAGCTGACTTGTTGACTCCAATATTTTGCCTGGACGTCCACCTCTTGGCTTTGTCATGGCACTTACATAGTGCAGTTTGGCAACTTTCTTCACCGAGATACCACTATCGATGAGCAGGATGATGTTTCTCTTTTCTTGGCAAATCTTCTTCATGGCTGTTTCTGGATTCAAACCAGTGACCTAATAACACACTGAGCTATTAGGGAACGTGAGAACAGGTTGTAATTTGTAGTATACAAGAAGAAAAAGATCCACCACCCGGAGCAAAACAGTAACAATGCAGTTACATGACAAGAATCTGCATAACTAATGATATGCTAAATAGATGGGAGTCTAATTTATGTATGAGATAGCCAAGATGATTGTCTATAAAATGATGGTTGAAAGCTGTAGTGGATGGTGAGATATGGAGCCTGAAAGTCAAAAGTTCAAAACATTGTTACCCTTTTGCTCGTCATAGTGTAGTATGTTAGAATGCATGCCCGGATATCCAGAAATACATCTGGCCCTTGACCTTTGCTGATCTGTTTTCATACATATCTTTTTATAAACTTTGGGCTTTACATTTTTTTTTTTTTTGTAACGCTAAGCATCTTTGCCATCCAGAACTACTTGTTCTGTCTTTTGCGGTTGCTGAAGTTTTATATTCTGATTATAAACATTTGGTTTTACATTTCCACAGAAATGAGAGCTCTCTCCGAGCTGCTGGGACCATATGGCATGAAGTTTCTCAGTGAAAGCCTAATGTGGCATATTTCTTCCCAAGTGGCTGAACTCAAGGTATTGTATGTGCCTAGTTTAGAAGTACATATAGATGTACAGTAGTAAAAAAAAAAAAAAAATTGTTTTTGGTGGAAGTGATATTTCTACATAGCAAGTAACTTAGAAATGAAGTAGAGTAATAGAAAAATATAGGCCTAACAATTAAGACTCCCATGACATTCTGAGTAACTGAATCATTAATTGAAGGGGGTGTGCTCTAAATAATAGCAGTTAGGAGTTAAACCGATGAAGTCTTTAATTCTGTGGAATAAAATATTTTAATTTTGGCCCTTATTTAAGGTAGAAGGGTGGCAAATGTTGCACAAGTTGGTTATAGGGCGTTTCCTTCTGAAATACTGAGGAACATGGGTTGTTCCAGATATTGTTCTAATGAAGAACTTACTTTGATTAAAAAGTTGATTGAAGAGGGAAACCTATATAGAGAAGTACAGCAACTTATAGACTGCTTAGATAAAATGATCTTGAATGCCTTAAAGTGGTAACCAAAACCTGAAACGTGGAAGGTACTCAGGAAACTACTGTTTGCATGGGTTGAAGAGTAGTCAAAATGGCAAAGTGTCAGGCAATGGTGACCTCCATAAATATCAAAGAAGATCTGAAGTTACCATTGAGCACTGCTACAATCAAAAGACTATTAAAAGTGAAGCCAAGTTACCAGCAAGAATGCCCTGCAAAGTCCTGTTGTAATGGAGTGGCCAGCTTAATCTCCTGAAGTCAATCCCATAGACCAGGCATGGCCAACCTGCGGCTCTCTAGATGTTGTAAAACTACAACTGTAGGAAGTCTGGGCATGCTGGGAGTTGTAGTTTTGCAACAGCTGGAGAGCCTCAGGTTGGCCACCCCTGCCATAGAAAGTGTCCTGTGGGGTGACACTGAATATGCGGTTTAGGAGGCAAAACCCCAAAATGCAGAAGAACTGTGGATTGTAGTCTAATCATTCTGAACTGGATTTCAGAGGGGCCAGAAGTTGGTTGAATCCATGAAAACACCAATGTCAAGCAGTTCTCAGATCTATGTCACTAAATATTAGTTCAGTAATTCAAAGTAAAGTGAAATCTCAAACTTTTTGTCAGTTTATACATTGCATTTTTAAAGAAAAAATCTGGCACTGCATGAACAGCCCAATATTCCTGGATATATTGTGTTAGGATTTTGATTTGAAATTGAATGTGTAGTATTTCCAGTGCATCTACATTTATGGAAATAAGTTATTTAAATGATTTAGAATTTTTTTTGTTTGTTTTTAAACTTTTTTTTTGTTGTTTTTTTACACTACTGTATATTGCCATAAGATTTCAACTTCTCACCCTCACTGGTGTCCTTTTTAATGAAAAGAGGCAGATCCCGACTATTCCTGGTAGGCTCATGAAATACCTATATAACGAACAGCTGTAAGGTGCCATGATAATAATAACCGATCTAGGCATCGGAGAAAAGGTCGTCCATGTTTGCTGATACGGAGCTCCCTTCAGTGATCCATCTTAGCCAGTCATCAGTACTGGGAAAGACCACATGACTTAGTCCCTTAGTCTGCTGGGAGACGTGTGGGAAGGAGTGTTGCCATATTTGCTCATACATATGTGACTCACAATATGTAGGACATCACGTTGAGTAGAGGGTATGCACCTATAGGAGCCCTGTACGTGGTGAATAATCCACTTTTTTTGTACTTTCGACAATATAAATCGTTATCACCCTACTTCTAATCGGTCATCATAGTATCTCTTCCCAGTGGTGCACACAATCTAATCTCCCCATATCAGGCCTAGACTGACATTGTAGTATTTTTCTGAAGTGCGGGGCAGTAGGAGGACTTGGGCACAGGAAACAAGGATTCACTCATGCAGGTGATGCTTTGGTAGGATTCAAGCCCAGGATGCTAGTTCTTCAAGGCTTTACTTCTTATTAGTGAGCCACCATGCTTTTCTCACTCTTCTCTCTTTATCTTGTTCTTCCCCAACCCTATAAGCCCAATTTTACGTATAAAAAGGGTTTTCTACCCTATCCTCAGGATCTGTCATCCGCATCAGATCAGTGAGGGTCAAACTCCTCCACCATTAAGCTATTTTGGGCATACACCAGTGCCAGAAACTATATATTGGACAGAAGACTCTGGTTGTAGTGCCTAGTGATGAGCCGCCACCAATCTGATGTGAATTACCTATCCTGATTGGATGGTGTCAGACTGTGTACATCCCCAACTTTATTCAAAAACTTGTATTAAAAATTTTAATTGTTGTTTTATGTGGATTATGATTATTTACTAAAAACAGGCATTTCCAGAGAGGAGGAAACTATTCTGTAAATTTAGGGGCCATGTACAGGAGCAATCTTAGACTTCACGGGTTAGTCTTATTTTTCAATGTTTGAATGTGTACAACTCACGGGGTGGACTCGTGCTATCACCAGTTTACTTGGAAAGAAAGGCAAGATCGCTGAGGTCATAAGCTGCAGTTCCCTAACTGGTAACAACCATCATTGCAAACTTCTGATTCATTCTTAACTTCTCTCGGTTAAAGGGATGACACACTATAGAAGAATGCAAGTAGTTACTAAAGCAGACATGTCAGGAGATGTGACGGGTCCTCTTTAAAAGGGTTTTCTTACACAGTCTATGTTCTCAACTGTGTTAAAAAAGGACTTTTCTTTGTTCTATGTATATTTACCCAATTGATTTTTTTTTTTTTTTTTTTACTTTGCAGAAACTTGTGGTAGAAAACGTTGAAGTTTTAACGCAAATGAGGACAAGCTTTGACAAACCTGAACAAATGCAAGCACTTTTCAAAAGACTGTCCTGTAAGTGGTCTCTGCCTGCGTTATTAATGGAGGGTTTTTTTGTTTGTTTTTTTTCTTTTAGGATTTTTTATTTAGACATTTATAGTCTTTTCTGTTCCATATTAGTATAAGGACTCATGCACATGATCAGCCTGGGACACATGGTCCTTGTGCATGTTGGAGTTCCTGGGCCAACTGCAGCTGCACTGAACGGACTATATCTGATCGGGGATCTCTCCTATTGTACTTTGAGTTCAGTACTAAAGATCTGTGATCAGACATTTATGAACTGACCGCATCTGATACGGGATCACATGTATCAAACCACAATGTGAGCGGGTTGTACCTCAGGCAGCCTTGGACGTTGTAAGCAGTCATCATAAGGGAATCCTTGTAATCCACATCACGTTGGGCAAGATGAGATTAAAAAATAAAACTCACATAACCGCCTTTAACGTAATCTCTTTGTATATGGGCAGTAAGTCATTCACAGGTCATAGTTTGCGTTTTCCTGGCTTAATTTTGTTTTCTTCTTTTTTTTTTTTGTGGTAGCTGTAGACAGTGTCTTGAAGAGGATGACCATCATTGGAGTTATATTGTCCTTCCGCTCACTTGCACAGGAAGCCCTCAGAGATGTAAGCATTCAGTTTTCTGTTACATTTTTCCTTTTTTACTCCAGTTTTTCTCATTATGTATTCTAACCTGGCCATACACATTAGAGGTATGTTAGCCAAATCCGCCATTTTGGTGGGACCGGCCGAGCATTATATATATAATATCCCGAAGGCGTATGCATGGGGGGGGTTGGGAATGAGAGGTGACAGCTGATCAAGCATTCATATGTGTATGGCTGTCCTTACATGTCATACACCTTTTTTTTATAGTGACTCTGTATGGGAAAGCGCATACACCAGGCAGTAAAAACATCATCACATCAATATCTGACCCTGTCAATTAAAGTGAAGAGGGTGAAGCAGTTGCAGAGAGAGCAGCGCCTCTGGGTGTGACAGCAACACCCCCGTTGCTCCTAGAGGCTCATTTGCATAGATTAAAACATCGCTTTTCTCAGCAATGTGGACACATATGAACATGGGACCAACACAGATGTCTTCAGCTGCCAAGTGCACATGTAACAGGTCAACCAGTGTCATAGGTACAAATCTGCTGACGGATGCCTTGTGGAGATGTATTTAGGGTTATATTTAGTGTTGAACAAAGCGAGCTTCCCGATGCTTCATCCGAAGTCGCTTTGTTCGAAAACTTCAGAATAATACTGTACGGAGATTCGTGTCTGTACAGTATTAGAATGTATGGTCTCTGATGAGCCGAAAACCACTTTAAAACTTGAAACCAAACTCTGCTTCAGTTCTGAGATGCTAGTCGGAACCGAAGCAGAGTTCGGTTTCAAGTTTTAAAGTGGTTTTGCACTTTAAAAATCAATTACCAAAGTTATTCAGCAAAGTTGCGCACGATTATGTGAATAACTAACTTCTGCTCATCGGAGCCCATTCATTCTAATACTGTACACAGACGTCTCTCCTCACAGTATTATTCCGAAGTTTTGAATGAAGAGACTTCAGATGAAGCATCTGAAACTCACTTTGCTCAACACTAGTTATATTCCCATAAGTGTAATAGTTAAGGGTCCAATTTCTGGGATCATCTGGTCTACCTATAAAGAGGCTCTTGACTTAACCCCTTCACGCCCAGCGCCGTACATGTATGGCGCTGGGGCGATGCGGGCACATGGCGCCCGCTCGCAAGTGAGGCGGGCGTCATGGCCGGCAAGCCTCTGCTGTTTCTAAGAGCAGAGACTTGCCGCTACTTAACGCCATCGGCGGCGTCCTCCTGGGCGTTTAGATGCCGTGATCACGGCATCTATTTGCGTCTGAACCCGGAAGCATTCGCTTCCGGGTGGTGTACAGACACCCCGTGTGGCCAATTGCGGTGTCTGTACACCATATGAAAACTGTAATCCTCGCTGGTGAGGATTACAGTTTTCAAAGTGCAATTCTTATTCTGGCCACTAGATGGCAGGCCAGGATAAGAAATGAGCAATTCTTGGATTTCTGAGTCTAGAAAATCCCTGATTGCTCATAAAGAAAAAAAAAAAAAAAAGCCACAATATATAAGCCCATATTTGAGCTTTCAAATAGTAAAAAAAAAAAATTTTAAAAAAATGTTAAAAAATATATAAAAAAATAAAAAAGATATAAAAGTTCAAATCACCCCCCTTTCCGTATAATTAAAAAATAAATACCTAAATAACAATAAATATAGACATCATGGGTATCACCGTGACCGAAAATGCCCGTACTTTTAAAATATAAAAAAAAAAATTCCAATACGGCGAATTGTGTGGCGGAAAAAAGCGTCCAAATGGTGATTTGCCGTTTTTTGTCGCTTTTTTTTTTCTAAAAACAATTAAATAAAAAGTGATCAAAAAGTCATACACACTCCAGAATGGTATCAATAAAAACTTCAGATCGTCCCGCAAAAAATGAGCCCCCATACAGCTCTGTACACATAAATACCAAAAAGTTATAGGGGTCAAGATGTGACAAGGAAAAAAAAAAAAGGGCAACTTTCTAATTATTTTATCACTATGAAAACGCAGGAAAAACTATACATATTAGGTATTGCCGGATTCGTACTGACCAGTAGAATGAAAGTAACGGATCAGTTTTAATGCACATTGAACGCTGTAAAACAGAAACCCATAGAACTGTAGCGGAATAGCGTTTTCTTTGCAATTTCACCCGATTTGGAATTTTTTTCCTGCTTCCCACTACACCGTATGCAATATTAAATGGTGGCGTTGGAAAGTACAACTTGTCCCGCAAAAAACAAGCCCTCATACAGCTATGTGAACAGAAAAATAAAAGCGTTATGGCTGTTTGAAGGCAGGGAGCGCAAAACGAAAATGCATGACCGAAAAAACCTCCGGGAGTGAAAGGGTTAAAGGGGATGTCCCACGAAAAATATTCTACAGTTTTCAAACCAGCACCTGGATCTGGATCTTTTTGTAATTGCATGTAATTAAACATTTCACATAGCCACTGAGTTATCCAATAAAATGTATCTGTATAGCGCCACCTGCTGTTTGTTCTTTTTCTTATTTCTTTGACCAGCTTACTGAGATGGCCGCACATGCTTAGTTTCATCCTTCAACTGCCTCCTAAGCTGTGATAGGGAGAGCTGAGACACGCCCCCTTAGCTGCAGCAGAAAAGACGCTCCCCTTGTGCTGTCAGCCTCATATAAATCTAGCAGAGTAATGAATGGGGAGATCTCTAGATCCATGTGAGATACATGGCTTGTTCTAACTTTGTTAGAAAGAGCTCGTCATGTACTATATGATGTCTGATTTTCATTTTTTACAGTATTCATGGGATAACCCCTTTAACGCAGCCACTCTATAGAAGTGAATGGTTTACATTCGGCTTGTTCTGTCATTTCTGACTTTCTGAGGGTGGGCAACGGGACCCCCTGCTGTTGGCTCATTATGGGGGCACCTGTTGGGTGTACTAAGAATGAAGTTATGTGTGCCACAGAGGTGTTCTGGCCACGGGTAGCAGCCTTAAATTAAATTTCAACTATGTCAAATACTTTTTTTTATATGATGGGTCCAGTGTGCAGAGCCCATGTGAGCCTTGGGAATATTTAGCCTGTGCAGCTCTTTTACATTTCAAAATGGGTCATGTCCGCAGAACCCAACTGATTGCTTTATAAGTCAGTGGGGTCCATCAGTCTCCGCTGGTGTCCTCGTGCAGTAGATCCGACACAGAGTTATGACTTCCATTATTAACCAAGCCACAATGTTGGTGTGAACAGCCCCAGAGCAGACTTTTATTACTCCGAGGTCCTCTCCAGTTTAGCACATTCCCAGTCCTGCTGCTCATTGGAGGCAGACACACTGCTTTTGATGTATAATCGAGACTTTTCGATACGGCCAGGTGTATAATTATACACTCTACAAGTTGCCGTTTTCTCACATATATCAGGGACAGAACAGACTCCTTTTGATGCCTCAGCTGTTCCGATTTGACTCATCCTCTTAAATATTACAGTCTGTGAAGTGTGGAAAGGCCCTGCTTGTGATAATGTTTCATGCTTGGATGCCATTGTTCTGCATCTTGAAGGCTTCCCTTTGCCAGGTTGTTACATTAGATATTTAGGCCTAGTTAAATCTATGAGGAATTGGTTACTCTCTCATTACAATACGTGTATACATAGATACTTAATGAAAGGGTTCTCCGAGCATTCACACATACAGCGCTAGTGTTTTGCCTAATTTCCCAATATTACAGGCTTGTCTGCCGTCAGGGACTACAGCTGCTCTGAATTGGGCTGCAATATCAGAAAACGACCCAAAACTCACTAGTTAAAGGGCACCTGTCAGCAGATTTGTACGTATGAAACTGACTAACCTGCTGTATGCACGCTTTGCATCTGAAGGCATCTGTGTTGGTCCCATGTTCAAATGTGTCCATATTTCTGAGAAAAATAAAGTGTTACTATATGCAAATGATCCTCTAGCAGCCATGTCCTTTCTGCTGTAACTTTCACAGTTTCTAACAGTAGAATACAGCTGGTGGCAGTTTGAAAGATGGAACTGAGCATGTGCGACCACCTCAGTAGTTGGACATGCACATTATTATACAGATTACACACCAGGAGGCCCAATTATAATGAAGTAAACAATATCTCAAAACTGGAGAGTTTTTGTAATAGAGCAATTTATGAAAGTAACTCGTTTTCCATGCTGAATAATATTAAAATAACATTTAATGGTAGTACATCCTCTTTAACTCTCCTCCCGTTCCAGCGCTGCCACTCTGGTGCTCCCAGCTTTGTATACTTGTATGCAGCAATGACGTCCCCATCTGCACACTGCAGGCAATCACTGGTCTCTGTTGTCTCATACTGTACATTGCTGAGGGCAGTGGTCAAGTGTGTAGACGGGCGCATCATTTCTGCAGCCAAGTAAGCAAAGCGTGGAAGGCAGGCGAGTGGTTTTGACACATATTGGGTCTTTTATTAGTTTTGTAATTTAGCACACATGGCTAGATTTTGTCTAATCTTGGACAACTCCTTAATAATTGTATGTATGTGCATGTGTTACTTGGACTTTGGATAGACATGGAATTGGAGGTTACATCTGTCCTTTGGAAAGTGGACCAGTACCACTGCCACGGCAAAAAGAGAAGCATCATATAAATGGAAATACTAGACCCAGGGAGAATTATTTGTGCTCATACACTTTAACCATTGTAGGCAAGTCATTTAGGGAGCTGTGAAGCTGAGGAAAAGATAGTGTATAAGAAATAACATGTTTGACAGCTTTGTGGGACCTTTCATCTAGTTCTGCGCTGTGAGATCTCTAGACTGGCCTCTCCTCTACTTATCTGACAGATCATGTCTGGTGGTATTACTGGAGTTACCTGATTATTAAATGCACCGTAAAACATCTTATCTGCTGATGCCTGGCATTCTGACATAGTCTTCAATTTCTCTTTCAGGTCTTATCTTACCACATTCCTTTCCTTGTAAGTTCTGTTGAAGACTTCAAGGATCACATTCCGAGAGAGACTGACATGAAGGTAACAACGCTCTTCATACAGTTTCCTGCCCCTGGTTAGATGTTACGCTTCAACTACTTCTCCCATTGTGTTATAATATTATTATTTATTATTAAAGCACCATTCAATCCATAGCGCTGTGTATATATATATATATATATATATATATATATATATATATATATATATATTGCAAAATTTATTTTTTAACTGGATCTTGTGTGCAACATTTGATATTTCTGGAGGTATGCGTCAACATATACTGTTCAGCGCTGTAGTCATAGGGTGAGACGGAACGGATGACTCACCACCCTCCATTCTAGTGATCCCCTTTGATAGTACATGTATCCCTATCTTAAAGGCTATGTATACCTTCGGGGAAATTTTTTATAATTGTATTTTACTCATTTTGGGCTAAAAATCATTTTTTCAATACTTTTTTTTATTATAAAAATGTTGAGCTTTTCTGTCACAAAGGGTTAACTGTTTGATTAAATGTGTGAGCCATACTTTCACTTTGTGCCTAAACCTTATCTGTAAATTACTAAAGGGTCATAAACACTTATTGAAAACACATTCTTATCAGGAAGATAAGAATTGAGCTACAGCGAGTGTTTATAATGTCAGACATAAGGAGCCGTCAACTGAGCTGACTGATGGAACAGTGAAAATTCAGATCCTGCTACTAGAGAATCTCAAGGCTGCACAAAGACAAATATTTTTAGTTCAAAATAAGTACAGTGCAATAATAGTAATAAAAAATTGACGCCAAAGTTGTACATGGCCTTTAAGGATAGATGACAAAGGTCTTTTCTGAGGAAACCTATTTAAAAGCACTAAGTCTGTTAACCTTCACCACCTCAGGTGCCAGAGGTGAGAGCTGTCCAACATTTACAGTATATACTGTGAATATGCCATAAATGTCCACATGACACAACTACTCGTCTGCGCTGTGGATTATGTTGTAAGATTTTGCTTCACTTTATTTTTCAGGTTGCAATGAATGTCTACGAATTGTCATCAGCAGCTGGCTTGCCATGTGAAATAGACCCAGCCCTGGTTGTGGCGCTGTCATCTCAAAAGTCTGGTAAGTCGTTTACAGTGCTGCGCCCTCTTCAGACCTCAACCCCCAAGCTCTTTCACACTTCTTTATCTGATCCCCAAGCTTGCTGCTCCCCGCGCCGCCTGCATACTGATGACCGCTTCTATAACAAAAGCACTCTTTACTATTCGCTTCATGAGATGCACTGCCATTACCTGACCCCCCTCCCCTCCACGTCTTGAGTGAAAATATGGCATTTCTTTAAAAACAAAAAGTTCTTGGGCCTCCATATAGGAGTGACTCCCTTACTTTCTGTATTATCTGTATACACAGTACAGGGTGTGTGAGAGATAGGGCAGTTGCAATGAATGGTAGTCAGAAAAGTGTCCGATTAATACAGTCTCTAAGATGTGATGGAGTACAGCGTCCTCCATCAGAGACCAGGGAGTAACATGATTGGAGTCTCATCTGTATGTGTAGTGTTGTTCTCCTGCTTTATCTAGTCCATCAGCAGTCATCTGTCATTAAATCCCTTGTCCTCTGCTGACTCTGTCCCAGTCTACACTGCAAAGCTGACAAATCGGCTGCAGAAAATGGGACAGGTCAGCCTACTATAACTGCTCTAATCTGTGTGAAAACTGGAATCTTTCAACTTTTCTTTAAATTTTTGCTTATATGAGGAGTCACTTGCTCAAAAAAACTCATCAACCAAAAACTTTTTTTTCCTGTTTATTACAAAAGCCTAATTTAAAAGGAATGTGCCTTAAGAAACGTATGCATTGTTTAAACTGATGGTGGAGTTAAGAAGTCGCTCTACATTGTCAACTCCTATGAAAGGCTCTCGTGGTAGTTGAAAGGAGAATCTCCTGTTTCAGTTTCTTCTTATTACTCTTAATTGGAATTTATAACGTGGCAGACATGGCACTGCGCTTGCAGAACATAAAATATTTTCCTTTTGATTCCCTCCAGAAACCATCAGTCCAGAGGAGGAATATAAGATTGCTTGTCTTCTCATGGTGTTTGTGGCAGTTTCTTTGCCAACCTTGGCTAGTAACGTCATGTCACAGTACAGCCCGGCCATAGAAGGTATTGTAATCTTATCCTGCTGATATCCAGTAATCCAGCAGGCTGTGCTGAAATACCGAACAGCTGTACACAATCTCACCCCGTTGCTTTTGGTTCTTAGGTCACTGCAATAACATCCATTGCTTGGCAAAGGCCATCAACCAGATTGCCGCAGCCTTGTTCACTATTCACAAAGGGAGCATTGAAGATCGTCTTAAAGAATTCTTGGCCGTATGTATATCTCGTCTTTGGGACATTTGACTTTTTCTGTTGTTTTTGTTATTGGGTGATTTATAATTGCTGTCGTCTGATTTAACCACAGTCATTTGATATGTAGGACATTGATTTATATGTACGGGGAAGATTCTGGGTCCTTGTAAACATTGGTTGTGCTCATTTCCTCGTGGTCCTAAAGCAATCACTAAGATAACACGGTGTCTAGGAGGTCCGCTACAGGGACGACTTCCTTTGTCTTTGTGGCTACTCTCTGCCCTTGAAGCGTTGCATTCCCATGGGGTTAAGTACTTCAGCAATGGCTTGTGGCCCAATGTTAGACATGATATCTCCTTGTGACTATGTGTAGGAGTCCGAGGACATACTACAGTAATCTTGTCTTTTTCCCACAGCTTGCATCTTCCAGCTTGCTGAAAATTGGCCAAGAGACAGATAAAACAACTACAAGGAACAGGGAATCTGTTTATCTGCTGCTAGATATGGTAAGCCGAGGAGCAAAGAAATACATGACATATTGCCTCTGTAGATATGGCTTCATAGAAATTGGGGTTCTGATTTGATTCTTTCATTTTTGTCAGGGAAGTCTAGTCCAGCCCATCATGTTTAGATATAAAGGAGTCTGAGAAGTCTTTATCAGAATGGTGTATATTCTCATCAATGCATAACTTTATTTATGGTGGGGACTGTGCAAAAAAGTAGCTTGTTCTGGTCTTGTTGCAGCAGCCACCAAATAGGATGTATGTCTTTGATCTCAACTATGACCATTCTTGGTAGCCAAGTGCCAATTCAACTTAGTGAAAAAGAGTGCAAAACCAGATTTTTAAAAATGCAAGCACAGAGACAAACAAAAGGGTACTTGCCAATGCAATGGCAGGTTACAATACTAGTCTAAGGCCTTTTTCAGATGATTGTGAGAGCGTCATTACTAGAGATGAGCGTACGTGCTCGTAACGAGCACTGTACCGCTCGGCTCCCCTGCGCTCGCATGGGCGCAGGCAGCCGCTTCCGTCCTCCTCACCCGACAGAAGCGGCTGCCTGGGCCCATGCGAGAGCAGGGGAGCCGAGCGGTACAGTGCTCGTTACGAGCGCGTTCGCTCATCTCTAGTCATTACCTGTTATGGATACTGTTAGTTTTGCAGCAGCGCACAGCATTATAATGATTTATAATGCTGTGTGTTTCTGCATGACCTTACGTCTACAGAGTTATACTGACAGTATTATGACAGTATAAGTCTACATTCACACGACCGTTGTGTTTTGCGGATCCACAAAACATTGATACCGACCCATGTGCATTCCACAATTTGTGAACCACAGATGCCGCGGCCATCATAGAAATGCCTATTCTTGTCCGCAATTGCAGATAAGAGTAGGACATGTTCTATTTTTTTCACGGGGCCATGGCACTTTGTGCTGTCCGCATCTTTTACAGCCACATAGAAGTGAATGGGTCCGGATCTGAGCCACAAAATATGAGGCTCGGAGGCTGTGAAAACAACAGTCGTGTGAATGTAGCCTAATGCTGTAGAAGTAAGGCCGACGCTGGATTGCAGGGTGGTCATAACCCCTGGAAACAAGCAGTGTATAATGCCATGGAAAAATGAATGAAGCCAGCAAAGGAGGCAATATGGACAATCACAATACATTAGTAAGTGCCTTGTATTAAAGAAGAACTCTGACCTGTTAGAAAGGTGCATGATATAATCTATAGTGAATGTCATTTTCTTATCAGAGAATGTAATTGTGAGTGATAACCTCTCTTCTTATTGTAGCTGGGTCATGTGACCAACTCCCTGACCTCCAACTGACCCAGGACAGGAAGCCAGTCACTGCTCTATTCATTCCTATGAGACTGAAAGTGAGGCTACCATAGGAATGCATAGAGAATTAGACTTCCTGTCCACACATAAGTCTCTGTGTGAGTTGGTGGGTCTAATTCCTAGTCACATGACACAGATAAGAAAATTCAGGATTAAGTCAAAAATACAGACACTTATAAGAAAATGACATTCACTACAGATTACATCATGTACATTTGTGGGAGTTCTTCTTTAACTTTCTCTACATGATAAATGCCACTTGCTGAAGTGAGATAATGCCTTTTACTTTTCATCTGCCTGAGTCTATTAGCTCCTCCAGAGCAGAGAACCATCGGGAGAACTTTGTCCGACATGCTCACCTATTGATATGAACGTGCATCATGTAGTATCACATTGAGATGTTGGCTACTCACAGCTTTCCCTGGTGATAACTGGGGACATCTGGGGTTTTAATCTTCTTCGTTTAGAGTCCTCAGCAGGTCCCCATTTAGATAAGGCATTCAAGATTTTAGGTTTATAAAAGGGTAAAAGATCTCATTGTTCTTTAAAGCCATCCTGTTTGTGTTTCACATTGACCTTTTTTTATTTCCTAAACAAAACAGATTGTGCAAGAGTCACCATTCCTGACCATGGACTTGCTGGAGTCTTGTTTCCCATACGTCTTACTGAGAAACGCTTACCATGCAGTTTACAAGCAAAGTGTCACATCCTCTGCATAAATCTTCACTCCTTGAAAACATCGCTCGTCATCATCTTCTGAAAACTGTGGAGTGTTTTTGCTTTAAAATGGTTTGGAAAAGATAAAAAAAAACAAAAGCAAAAAAAAAACGGTTTTGTGACTTAAAACTCTTTCCCCATTCCATTGTATTTTTGACCAGTGGTTTCTTTATGCAGTCGTTCTACCAGATAAGCTTGGTTGGTTGCACTTCACTACAATATTAAAAAAATATATATAATAAAATCGATAAAAAAATATAACAAAAGTTTAAAAAAAAATTTGTTTCTGGACAGTTACATGCAAGGAATCAACAATTGAGGGACAAAAACACAGACACTACTTTTTGGCTGTTTTGATATTTTGATCATGCAAAATATTGCTTGTTTATTTCAAAAATGTATTTAGTGATTCTTTTAGATGGTGGTATAGGTGACATACATCTGTGTGTAAATTATTTCATATAGGGAGAATTATAATCTGTACCTTTTATGTTCTTATCGACGCCGGTTTGGACAGGTGGTTCTGTGATTTCTGTGAAGTAATTGCATTATTTGTTTCTTCCTCTCCGCCCCCTCCCCCCCCCCCCCCATGCATATCCCTTCATATCTGAACAAAGCTAAGGAACATTTCTCGATGAGACAGGTCTCCTCCCTGGTATTTTAAGCAGCAGCGAATCTTGTTTGTAAAAAGGATAGTATAACTTTTTTTTAGACTAATTTCCACAATGCTATGGTGGCATTAACATTACCATTGTACCCTGCTATATGGTATGATAAGACATTCTTATGCATTTATCAAATGTTGATACATTGTTTTTTCCCTTAACCACTTTTATATGTTTTAACTTTTGGAAATTCAAGTGTACCTTCCATAACATACAATAAACACTAGACTGTATCGAGAGACATCGTCTTCTGTATGTACACTCCTGACTTGGGACTCTTTCACATTTGCGTTAAGAGCTCTCCGGCAGGCTATTCTGGCTGGAGCTCTCTGGATGCAGCGTAGCTAGATGTTACTGCGTGCCCTATTGTTTATAATGGGATCTAGCTTAGATCCGGTCACTACCAGGCAACTATGCCAGGATTCGGCCGCACAAAAAACACTGCAACCTTGTTTTCTGGAGAGAAAGGGGTAGCATCAGGTGCCGTGGACTCCCATGTCCGCGATTGAGGTTTTTCCTGCAGCACATGTACATGGATGTCCGTTATGCAAAAACCAGAACTCAAGTCAGTTGGTTACAAAGAGGTATTTTTGGTCACACTGTTGGGTATGTGTGGTTCATCATTATGGCACAAAGCAGATCATTGGAGTATAGGGAGCCATGATAAGTTCTGGGCCTTTCAAAAAAAACAAACAAACTAAGGCTTCATTCACACGTCCGTATGTGTTTTCCGTAAAAAAACGGATGATGTTCCGTATGTCATCCATGTTTCCGTTTTTTTGCAGATCCATTGTAACAGTGCCTATCTTTATTCTATCTTTTTTGCGGAACGGAAATACGGAAATGGAATGCATACTGAGTACCTTCCGTTTTTTTGCGGACCCATTGAAATGAATGGTTCCGCATACGGTCCGCAAAAAAATGAAACGGACACGGAAACAAAATACGGACATGTGAATGAAGCCTAAGAATGTCACTAAGTAAGCCAGTTATACACTACTCACAAAAAGTTCGGTATATTTGGCTTGTGGGTGAAATTTAAGGATGAGTCTAAAATGCACTCTAACCTTTCCAGGAGAACTTAATGTGACCACCTCTAAACTTTTGAATGCACATGTCCAACTGTTGAGTGTTTCAGTACTTTTTGCACAACTTGTTGTTCTTAACAGCAAAAATTCACAACAGGTGTTCGATCCATGAAATGCCCAATAAATTTCCTGGTTCAATTAGAATTGGTATTTAAACAGTCCTCCTCATCATGCTGTTCACATTTTGACATCATGAGACCAAGACGACACCTAACAATTGATCAACTGTACCTAACCATTGTGAGGCTTCAAGCAGGATGTTCTCAGACGGAAGTGGCCACTAAGCTTAAAGTGTCACAGAGTGTCATCAGCAGGAGGCAACAGAGAGACTGGAAGAGTCAAAGAAAGGCATAGAAGTGGACGTTCTTTGGCCACATCCCGCACTGATGATTGTTTTATTGTGAACAATGCCCTGTGGAGCCAGATGATGAATGCCACACAACTCCAGGCACATTTAAAGGAGAAAAGAAGCACTCAAATGTCAAGTCAGACCATTTTGGAACCATTTACATCACCGTGGCCTGCGTGCTAGACGACCTGCAAGGGTACCTGACCACACCACCAGGCACAGGCGTCATCGTCTTGCATGGGCCAGGGAGGGTCCACGCCAGTGGGCCTCGGTGCTGTTCACTGATGAAAGTTGATTCACGCTGAGCAGAAATTATGGCAACGATGTTGGAGACGTCAAGGAGAGCACAATGCATCAGCCACTGTTGTCACTAGACTAGCCTTTAGTGATGGTGGTGTTACAGTGTGAGCAGGTGTGTCTAGTCAATACAGAACTGCCCTACACTTTGTGAATGGTACAGTGACAAGCCCATACTATGTAAATAACATCATTAACCCAGACATTGTGTCTCTGCATGAACAACTCAGGCCTAATTTCATCTACATGGACGACAATGCACCAGCTCATCGAGGTTGCATCATTAGGGAATGGCTTCCAGAGACTGGGGTACCTCAAATCGAGAGGCTTGCACTTTCTCCAGACCTGAATCCCTTTGAAAACCTATGGGATCAGCTGAGTCGCCGTGTAGAGGCTCGTACCTCTGTACCCCAAAACCTCAATTATCTGAGGACTGCCCTTCAAGAAGAGTGGGATGCCATAACTCAGCAGACAAGAAGTTGACTTGTGAACAGCATGAGACATTGTTGTCAAGCTGTAATTGATACTCAAGGCCACATGATAGGTTACTTACACTTACATTTTTGTGGGGGTATACCCACCACTGGTTTTGGCTTTTGTTTCAATAAATTGTTTGAGATGAGGAAATCACCATTGCATGGTTCTACTTAAATGCCCTGTAGTATATCACGTTTTCCATAACTTTTTGTGAGCAGTATATATATGCAATCTAGAAATGAGCAAATTGATTCTAAATAAGTTGGATTTGGCACAAATTTCACGAAAATTATTCTGCCAAATGAATCCAAAGTCTTGGTGATTCTCTTAAGATAATTAGGTTTGTATACGCTGTACGGATTCGTCTAGTCACCATGTATACACAGTGACTGTATAATTTTCTAAAAATCCATTTGCAATTTTTCTACCATATATAAGTTCACTATTAAGCATGCCACTTCTATTACCCCTACATAACTGCACATCTATGGCTTTGCCTGTAATGTTTGCCACCCACACTGTACTACTGCTCCCAAAAAAAGAATATGTGGGTGCTTGTTCAGAACAAGCTGCTGCTTTTTCCAATATTAGCAAATGACAGGACAGGACCTCATCATTTCTGGTCCACAAGTAACAGGAAGAGTGCATTTTATTTTATTTTTCTTTTAGAAAAGATTCCTGGCAGTCAGTAATTTTTTTCGAGAGGATCTCTAGCAGGAATCTGCCAGAATGCAGAAGATCTGCATGAGGATTAGCACTATTATCAATTATTATGTGAAGTAATTTATTTTTACAATGGATTTTCCCCAAGGCATCACTGAAAATCCACCCAGAAATTTTTGTTATATGTGATCAGGGTTCTGAAATCCCATTTACAAACATTGGATGCAGTTTGTCCAATTTGACATGGAATCTGAGTGAAAAACCAGAACGTACAATGTGATATGCTCTTAACAATAACTAGTTCTTATCCACGAGTATTTTCCGAACAGACATGGAGATAAACCCTACAACTTTACACTTTTTTTTTCCTTTTACTTAAAGCAACATTATCCATTTTGACAGATGGTAGTAAAGTTATCTAGGTGAATTAAAAATTAGTCTTTTTTTTTGTGCTTGGCACTTTTTTCTTTTGCCGCTTTCGGGCTCTTCTTTGTTTTAACAGAGCAGACTGGTGTAGTTGGTTCATTTAATCTGAAAGCTGACTAGATGGATTATTCTTTGATCGCAACCGTTAAAACTTTGCCTCTGGACAGTTCCCAGTCTGGACATTATACTGCGCTCCTTCGTGAATTTTATGTAAACACTTAACAGGGTTTTTTTTATGATGAAAGAAAAGCTGCTCTGTGCTCATCCATTTATAATAGCTTCTTGTGTTCAAGAATGAGGGAGGGAAAAAAAACCCTCTGTGGGGTGAGATGGAAGTAATACAGGGTTACAAATTGCTTTGATATTGCCCTTTGTCTAATACATCAAACTATGGCTCCGGTTCAGCGCAAGACCAAACATTTGCCAGCTGATTAAAAAGAAGATTGGAACAGTACAGAGTTGGCTTTAAAGGAAGGGACTCTGAGCAAAGTAGAACCACACAAAGTGGTCAGTTCATCAGTAATTTATGCCTTTATTTTACTTCCAAGGCTCCAGGTCCATGTGGTATTGGTTACCGTTACAGCTTTTCTCCATTTTGAGGTTTTTGTATAGAATTATATATATTTTATATGACAGCCCAGTATCCATACTGCTCAATAACATTTACATTCTAATTTTTTTTCCTATCTAGATGATTGATCTAGAACTGCTACTGTAAGGGATATCAACATTGATGCTGGTTTGGAGTAAGGGGATGTGTTGATTTGATATAAGTACCGTATATAGATACTATTTCTAACCAAAATTGTAATAATTCTTTCACTACTTCCCCTATTTTAATAACTTGCACCTCTAAATTCTTTCCTATGATCGGGGGAATATTTTGGATCTGTAATCCTGCTCTTTATAGCTTCCTGTGAGCGCATACTTTACCTCTTTGTGTCTTCATATTTTATTTTTTTATTTTAATTTTTTTTGATGAGGGTACAATAATTATTTTTTCCAGCACATGCCATGATATGCATTTATTCTCCCTTTCATGCATTGGGGTAAATAGGGTGCTTTAGGGAGTACCTATGGATCCCTAAGGCCTCATGCACACAACCTTTTTATGGTCTGCATCCTACCTGCAAAAGATGTGGATCGGATGCAGACCCATTAATTTCAATAGGGCTGCAAAACATGCGTGCAGCAAACCGTGTGCTGTCCTCATCCGTATGTCCCTTCCATCAGTCAACAAAAAAGATAGAACATCTCTAATTCTTGTCCGTTTTACAGACAAGGAAAGGACATTTCTATACACGTGAAAAAAAGCAGCATTCACACGGCTGAAATCTGCGCTTTGTGGACCGCAAAATACGTATTGTAGTGCGCATGAGACCTAAAAGAGACCCATAAGGATTGCATGTGCTGTGAGACATGATCCATGTAGACCTTTGTGTATTAGCCCTCAATATGTATCCCTGCATCCACCAGTTCAGCGGTAAAGAGGAGTTTTCTAGATGCTCCATCTGAGGTGGGGGGGGGGGGGTGGATTTTGCCATCTTGGTCATGAATGTCAACGCTCCCTCATGCTACTTGGATTAGTGATGGAAAGTCTAGGTCAAAAATTTGTTTCATGATCACTATGTTCTGACATATCTCCAAGTCTGAGAACCTTCTAAAAGCTTTACTTTACTTAAGTTTAGTTTAAAATTGTGTTTTAAAGGGAACCTGTTACGTTGAACACTGTCTAATCTGCATGGTGATTATATATTATATATATATTTTTTTTTTTTAGTATTAATTTTTTTAAGGGAAATATTCAGTAAAACTTATCATTTCTACATTAAAATTTCTGCTCTTTCTATGTGGGTAGTCCTCATGCATGTTCATACAGAGATAGTTGCGAGTTACTCAGTAGGACTGCCCACTGGACTCCCAAACCTAGAATGCGCTGAAATTTAAATGTAGAAAATATAAGTTATAACTGGTTCTTTTCTCCCCAAACTATACATCAAGCTGCTCAGCTCCTCCTGCTCTATAACATGCTGCCTGCTGCTTGGACAGCAAGTTCAGCGTGACGGCTTCCTTTTAAAATCCATAACTGGTGCCTATTGATAAATGTATGCCTCTAATATGGAGGCAGGTTTATCTTCTCATGGATTCTGCTTCACTTAATAATGCAGCATTTTGCAATTTTTGTCTAAATTTATAGCTGAGATCCTATGCAGTGAAAGTGAAGTATAAATTAAAGGCTTGGTTTGGAGCAGATAATATTTTTTCATATAAAAAGGAGATAATAAAGGTGGGGGTTACTTATTGATCTCTATCCATATGCATTCCATTTTCATCCCTATTACCCATGTAAACGTGGCTTTCATATTGCCACAGAGCGTCTTGATGACTTCTAATAGTTTTAGAATATATAGAACCTTGTAATATAAAATTCTATGGCTATGTGTGTTTTTGGTGGTAAATACTTGCATTTCAGCACACATAACTTTCAGCAGCTGCCACTTCTGATGCAATTCTATCAACTACAGTCAGCTGGCTCTGAAGACAAAAAGTTTTAACAAGTTCTAGATGAAAGCTGGACAAAAATGATAGCAAATTCCTGCGTGGAGATTTTGAGAAGAGATTTATCATCCTGAATTCAAAACAGTATCTTTGCCATTGGCTACAGTCCTGAGCTATTCACTGATGGAAGCTTCTCTGTCATGTTCAAAGGCCACATCAAAGCACATTGGCAATCAGGACAGGCTATTTCAACATACATGATTGCCATCCAAGAATGTAACCAGGGGTAGGCTGGGAACTTAAAGGAAATGTGTCATCATACAATGACCTATGTAAATAATGTTTTTATGCTTAAGACTACTTTCACACTAGTGTTAATATTTTCCGGTATTGAGATCCGTCATAGGGTCTCAATACCGGAAAAAATGCTTCCGTTTTGTCCCCATTCATTGTCAATGGGGACAAAACTGAACAGAACTGAGTGCTCCAAAATGCATTCCGTTCCGTTCTCATACCGGAGAGCAAACCACAGCATGCGGAGCAAGACTGATCCGTAATGACCCACCGTAATGAGCTCATGAAGGATCCATCTTAGGTATGTTAAAGATAATACAACCGGATCTGTTCATAACGGATATAGATGGTTGTACTATCAGTAACGGAAGCGTTTTTGCTGGATCCTGCAAAAACGCTAGTGTGACAGTATCCTAAAATATTTTTAAATAATTGTTGGTGGTATTTTTAATTTTCCATCTCAATATCTATATTTTTTTTAAAAAAATCATTAAATCCTGCAGTTTTCACACTGGCCACTAAGCCAAATACTAGGATCCACTTCTTGGTCTGTAGAGATCACTTTACTGCAGTTTTCTGCTTATCTATACACAGGTGATATCATTACAGGCAGGATTACAATGACAGATAAGACAGGATCTACTATTCACAATAGGTGATTGTCAAAGCTTATCTATTCTTTCCTTGTACAATGATCTCTGCACAGGTCCTATCTTCTGTTCTGTCGTCACATGACAATGTACATGTAGCGGTTTCTTATTTCTTGTGATATGTTCATGCACAGTAATAGGGGAGTGCCTATGTAACTCAGTGGGAGGAGCCATAAACGATCTGAGCGTTGTTAGGGCTGGGGCTGTGGCAGAGGAAGGAGAAGTGCATCATGGGTTTGGTTAGATACAGCAACGGGAAGTGCCACATACAGGATGGAAATCAAGTAGAGTGATTGGTTTACATAGAGAAAATGGGCCAGGAGAGTCCAAATTGAAAGATAAAAGCATGGGAAAGATGTACACGAGGTAAGCAAATACATGAGCATATGTGATAAAAAAAACATGGTAATCCTGGAAAACCCCTTCTAAGATGTGCTCAAACATAGTAGGTAATAAACTAACAACTAGTTGTCACTTTTGAATGACCTCAGTAAGGACGTCATTCAAAAGTGCTATCACTGCTTGAACTTGTTGACAAACAGAATCTCATTATCAATTCCTAAGAAGCAAATTCAAAGTGACTAACAATATGGCTGCACTTCCTGTCATCATTCTTGGCCACCACAACTCAGAAACACTCCAACATCTTTAAAAATAGAAGATTAATACAAGGCGTTGTCTGCTGCTCTAGCTTCTGATCTCATATTCTGTATGTCCAGTTTTACATATTCAGTGAAAATTCTCTCTAAACCATTAAACAACTAAACACTTTCAAAATTCTTCAGCTTCCATAGAAACATTGAGAAAAATAACAATGTTCTCCGAAGAGTTCATTGAACGAGAAATATCTTAAGGTTTGTCAAGATATATGCAATGATCACTTGGTGGGAACTTGGAGTTGTTCCTTATATTTTATTTTACCATTAAATGAATGTCTTCATTAAACCCTTCCTCTCTTCTCCTCTAGATCGTTTACTGCTCTTCATTCTCATTAAAATATTTCAGATTTTTATAACAAGAAAAATCCAACAACTTGTCTATGACCATAAGCCTTTCCATCCTGTGACTTGGAACAGCTGCTTTCCATAGATTCATGTACATGGCGTATCATTCTCCATGGAATTCAGCAGGACACTTTGGGGTCAGACCTTAATAAAGCAGTAACTCTCTGACAAGTAAAGACCTACAGATCAGATGGTTATATTTATTTAGCATTAAAAGAAGGTCATAGGTTGAAAAGCACAACTAAACATAAGGGGAAATTCTTATAAGGGGAATTTTTTTTTCCATATTTTAAGAGTTGGGGATTGTCAATTCCTCTTAAAAAGGCCCTATGCACATAGTATTGAACCATATGGCCTCCCATGTGCAAACATCCTGTATGGTGGCATATAGGAGGCTCTATGGTTCAATACTGCAGAAATCTAACCACACCATGTGCCACTCTATAGTGCTCGGAGAAGAAATGTATTATAGGTGTAAGAATATAGGATATCTCCATAATACAGCATCTGATGAACAAAACACCAATTTATTTTCCTTTGTACTCCTTATCAATCAGGAAGAAAAAATCCTGACATCTGTCAGAAGAGTATGGCCAGTTTTATAGCCCTTTCCCTTCTTTGTAGACCACATAAAAATAAAAAAAAAATCATCTTTTTGCCTATACTTGCCTCTTCCACTGCTGCAATCAACTGCATTAGGCTGGGTTCATGTCACGTTTTTGTCGTGCGTTTAACGTACACAAACAAGATATACGTTCACGGATGCCTCAGACAGATATACTGTGGCATCCGTCACCATAGAGTTCCATTGTAAAAAAAAAAAAAAAAAAGTATACGTTAATGTTGTATACGTCCAAGTATGTGTGTATATATATATATATATATATATATATATATATATATATATATATATATAAATAATTTTTTTTACAATGGAACTCTATGGTGAAGGATGCCACAGTATATATGTCTGAGGCATCCCTTAACATATACGGGTTTTTTTTTGTGTACTTAAAAGTATGACAAAAACTTGATGTGAACCCATCCTAACATCTGGATAATATAATTAAATTAGAATTTGGCACATATTGCCATTTTTATTTAATTAATGTCGCTTTAAAATAAATAATGAATAATTTTTGTAACAGTCACTTTCATTTTGTCATAGACACATCAGAAGTTGAAGAGGAAAGGAGAACAGGACATACACTCCAAAAACATACTGATAGGGAACTTAGATAGTGAGCCCCATTGGGGACAGTGTGATGCTAATGTTTGTAAAGTGATGCAGAATATGTCAGCGCTTTATAAGTGCGTATAATATACACAGCTCTAGGAGGAAAATGGAGATGGTTGAGACATGGTAAAAGCCCCACAGGCACTTTGTTGTAGCTGTCAGGGGTTTCATGCCGTGTTCTCTATAAGCACTTTTAGTAGCTTTTAGGCCTCTTTCACACGAACATTGTTTTTGCGGACCCATTCATTTCTATGGGTCCGCAAAAAATACTGAAAGCATACTGTGTGCTGTCCGCATCCGTATGCCCGTTCCATAGCCCCGCAAAAAAAAAATAGAACAACATGTCCTATTCTTGTCTGCAAAATGTACAAGGATAGGGATTGTTACAATGGATCCGCAAAAAAAATGGAAGCCATACGGTTTTTTTGCGGATCCGCAATTTGCGGACCGCAAAACATAATGTTCGTGTGAAAGAAGCCTTAAGCAGTTGTACATCTGGGCTCTGTTCTCTCTATTCCAGGCCTTCCACAATAGCACCAGAATAATACTGACATATGGCACACAAATAATTAGCTTTACAGTAGCCAGATAAATCAGGATAGCCCATCGACTTTTGACAAGACAAAAATTGTGTACCTGGTGGCCTATAAACTTAAATGTAAAATTTGTAGGACCTTGGGAGCCAGTGAAGAAGATAGGAGTGGTAGTAGCTCTGATAAGATGAGGTGTCATGATGAGGTGTAAGATGAGGTATACTCCCTCAGGCCGTTGCTCCCAGGGGATCGGATCAGTGAAAAGGTGATATAAGGAATCAGGCCAGACGTAGAAGAATATAATACTTTCTTACTTGTAAAACAGGAGTTGTAGTACATCCAGCAGTAGTTTGTATACAGTGCAATTTCTCTCCCCAGATGATGAGGTATGATAGCTGGCAAAGTGACAGATCATGGCACCTCTGGCATGCTATCTTGCTGATGTCTCTCCCCTGAACATTTAGTTAACAGCTGAGAGCTGGCATATGTGGCTGTAGGTGTCCACATAGTAAAAATACAGGCTTTTATGAATTGTTCTGACCTGAATTTGATCTAGGTGATGGGTATCTGAGCTGTAGTCCCTTACATGCAGCAGGGTCTGGATATCTGTAGTTTTGTCTTTGAAATCTCTCTGAAGTAGTGGTCTCACAGATGAGTTTGTTCTCTGGTCCCTAAGGCTCTAGGAGCAGGAGCAATAGGATGTGCTTCCATACGTTTTACAGTCCTAGGTAGTACTCCCCTCTCCTGTAAGGAAGTAGGAACAGCCGACCCCCTACCGATAAGGTAGCCCCATTCCTGATGCCAACCATACCTCACCTGCTGGTGTACAGGGCAAACATTAAATAACATTACAAACCAAACTTTTGCAGATACTCCCTTCCACTGGAGTAGTGCATTTGCTGATGAAATAAATAGTAAATGTCAACGAAAGATGGAGTCAGCATATTCATACATCAGTCATATAAGCTGCACATATAAATTGCAGGCATTTTGTGAGCTCCAATGTAGTCATACTGTGTGGGTTACCAACATCTAAAACAATAACCACAGGCGCTTAGCTAGATGCACCTGCTCAGTAGCAATGTCAGGCTGATCTGTTCTTGGCAGAACGTATAAACCCCATAATCCTTGTTATGTCATGTTATGACCATTTATATTTATCTTAGATATTCCTGTTTTATTAAATGCTGCAAAAGCAATCTGACCATGACCATCTCATTTCACGTAAGACCCTAGAGGCCAAACAGCTGGTATCTAGCTTTACATGGTTGTCCAGGTAATTCTAACAATTTAGCACTGTGTTAGGATTTCATAATATTACTCCATACACTGAACATATCCGTAGACTCCAATAGGCCAAAGAGAAACCAAAAGAGTGTCCAGCTAGGCATGTTTACACTCCTCAACATTGAAACTGCAAAACCAAGAAGGATAAGCCACAAGATTATGCAAATCGAGGATGTAGCAGGTGTCACCAAAATCTGCAGATGATCAAATTTCCAAGCACCTAGTTCCAATCTGTAGCATGTGGGAGGGCACAAAAGCCAGATTGAAAGCAGAGTTTTGTAGACACATGAAACCTTAAAAATCAAGTTGTGTGAGATGAGTGTGTGATGCCTCCTGTTAATGAACATGCCAGTTATCGACACTTGTTGCAAACTGAGAAGGACAGAATCCTTGAACTGAGAGACTTTGGTTTATCATTTTAGCAGATCGTTATGTGCCTAGGTCAAGATGTCAGAACAATGTGTGTCCTGGTGGTTGAGAGAACAACGATGAACTGAAATGATTGCAAGAGAACCTTTGTATGGACAGATCGTCTGATTAGAAGAATGGAGCATAATAATCCATTCTGTACTGCAAGTGAAATTGGGTATCACACCCCAAGCCTAGGGTGGCAAACAGTGTCTACAAAAATCATAAGAATGCGTTTGCACAACATAGGACTACGAGCCAGATGTCCAGCTACAGTTGTTCCACTAACTTCATACCACCGCTCTCAAAGGCTATCATGGTGCACAGCAAGATGGTAATGTAGGCTGGAATGAAGGTCTATCCTCTTCAGTCATGAGTCTCAATTTTGTCTTGGATGCAATGATTGCCAGAGATTGGTCTGGAGACCATGTGTGCAATGCCATGAAGAGTCCTTCATAAGGGAACGTCACATCAATCCTACTCCCAGAATTATGGTGTGGGGTGGCATAATGTACGGTAGCCGGATTCCAGGTACACTAACAGCTCAGCGTTACTGTTAAGGGGACAGACCTCTGTGGAGGTCACTGGCTAAGAGGCAGGACTCTATAAAGGTCACTGTTAAGGGAGCGGGGTGCTGTAGAGGTCACATTTACGGTGGCAGGGTGCTGTGGAGTTTACTGTTAAAGCGGCGGCCCTCTGTGGAGGTCACTGTTAAGGGGATAGGCCACTGTGGAGGTCACTGTTAAGGGGGCAGGCTGCTGTGGAGGTCAATGTTTAGGGGTGGGGTGCTGTGGAGGTCATTGTTTAAGGGCGGGCCACTGTGAATGTCATTGTTAAGGGGGTGGGCATCTGTGGAGATCAAAGTTAAGGGCTGGGCCACTGTGGAAGTCACAGTTAAAGGGTGACATGCTGTGGGTGGTCACTGTTAAAGGGGCTGTGGGGGTTACATTTTAATGAGGCAGGGCTATGTGGAGGTCACTGGTAAAGAGGTAGGCCACTGTGGAGGTCAATATAAAGGGGGTGGGGTGCTGTGAAGGTCACTGTTAAGAGGGTGGTGCACTGTAGAGTTTACTGTTAAGTGGGGCGAGCCACTGTGGAGGTCACTGTTAAGAGGGCAGAGTGCTATGGAGGTTACTGTTAAAGGGGTGGGCCACTGTGGAGGTTAGTGATTAGAGGACGGGTGCTGTGGAGGTCACTGTTAAGGGGGCGGGCCACTGTAGAGGTCACTGTTAAGGGGACGGCCCACTGTGGAGGTGAATGATGAGGGGTGGGGTACTGTGGAGGTCACTGTTAAGGGGGTGGGGCACTCTGGAGGTCACTGTTATGGGGAACACAGATATCTTTTAATCACACACACAAACATTAAATGAAATAGTCAAAATATACCCAGGTTCCGTGTATTGGTTTTACTGGAATAGCAGATAAGAGCTGGAACCTGAATGACTGCCCCTATTTCAAAAAATGAATGATATGACATTTTAAACAAAGTAGTTATGGACAGATATTTCAGGGAATCATCGGGAATTAACCATATGTTCCCAAGTTGTCTGATCATGAGGGGGATGAGGGCTGCGTTTAGGCTACTTTCACACTAGCGGCAGGCCTGATCCGGCAGGTGAAGGGTGCTGCCGGACCAGGCCTGCCGCAGTGACATGTGTGGAGCTGGAACCGTGCTCCGGCCCCACACATGTCACACAGTACATACATACACATAAACATACACACACATATACACAGACAAATACACATACATACTTACATGCTCCCGGCAGGTCTTCAGAGCGTCGGAGGGACAGGACGGCTCGCACAGGTGACGATTCCCCACAGCGCCCTCTGCTGGGCGCCTCGTGGAATCGTCACCTGTGCGCGCCGTCCTGTCCATCCGACGCTCTGAAGACCTGCCGGGGTGCATGTAAGTATGTATGTGTATTTGTATGTGTATATGTCTGTGTATGTTTATGTGTATGTGTATGTCTATGTCTGTATGTGTGTATGTGTAGCCGGATCCGTCATGAACTCCATTGAAAGTCAATGGAGGGCGGATCCGGTTACCATTGTGGTCACACCAGACGGATCCACCCCCATTGACTTGCATTGGGGGTCATTCCGGATCCGTCTTGGTGCGGATGCCTGGACCGGAGAGCAAACCGCAGCATGCTGCAGTTTGTTCTCCGGTCTGAAGACGGAACGGAATGCTTTCAGGAGCATTCCGTTGTCTTCAGTTCAGTTTTGTCCCAATTGACAATGAATGGGGACAAAACTGAAGCGTTTTATTCCGGTATTGAGCCCCTATGACGGAACTCAATACCGGAATTTTAAAACGCTAGTGTGAAAGTAGCCCTACATGCAACATTCACCTGTATGGAGACAACTGCTGCAACAGTGATACCTAGTCCCATAGAAAAGCATTGCTCCCAGGCGGAAAATCCCTGTTTAGACAGCATGATCTGCTGCAGAGAAACATGATTTTAGGTGTTGAGTGAAAGACGCGATCACCCAATGAGCAAGTGTTTGCTTTTTCATCGAGTGTTCTTTGACACCTTTTACACAGGCCAATTATTGGGACCGAGCATTTCTACTGTCATCCCTGATAATTGACCGGATTATTAGTCCTTGTAAAGGCACTGTAATTTTTACTGGTTTCCTCATTACATTTTATTTACTCTGCTTGATGAGGCCCCAGGCAACCTCCTCTGTAGGTCCCATATGTTCTTACTTTGGATTCAAAGACATGAGACTCATCCATAATACTGATCTTCCAGTCATCTACTGTCTATTTTCTTTACTTAGGTTTTTAACTTTTATTTCTATTTCTTAGTTTTATCACCTTTTATATTTGCTCCTTTGCCGGTAGAGTCAGCATTCCCAAGTTTTGTCTTCAAATGAGGCAGATTATACTGATATTAGGCATCTTCTATAACGGAAATCCCCTGCAAATTGTCATAATTAGGGTTGAGCGAATCGGCTTTGGATAGATTCGTTTAAAAACATTGAAATAATATGGGCTCCGTCCTACTGTAAAATGTATGTCCTCCATGGAGGTCTTTCTGCAAATATCGTGAGACTTACTTCTTCTCACCTCTATCACGTGCCAGTTTGTTTATTTGCATAAATTACTGTATCAAAATGTGAAGCTGAACTTGGCCTCATGTCCCATTAACAAAGCCGAGTTCAGCTTCATATTTTGATACAGTAATGTATGCAAATAAACTAACTGACACGTGATATTTCCAGAAACTTCGGAAAGACCTCCACAGAGGACATACATTTTACAGTAGGACAGAGACCTTATTATTAACGTAGTCATAATTATTAGAACTGAGATGTCATAAAACCTACCAGGGCCATTAATAGGATTTTCATTTATCACGTAACACCTATCACTTAACCATAGGATAGGTCATAAATGATTATGAGGAGTCCCACTGCTGGGATGCCTACAATCAAGAGAATGGGGTCTTCTGACTCAATCTCAAGGGTGCAGAAGTCGAACGAGTGTGTTAGCGCTCTAATCAAAGTAAAGGGCTGACGTAGATAGACAAGTACAGCTCTGCGTTGACTTTCTAACAACAGCTGCAAAAACAACTCCCCCTTCCCTGACACCATTTAGAGATATCTCAGTTGCCAGCTTGAGTTGTCAATATGAGCAGTGCTCCCACAATGGGCCATAAATATAAAGATCCTTGCAGTAGCGCCAGGGCCTTCTCTCAGCTCACCAAGCACAGCGCCATACATTGTATAGAGGCTGTTCTTGGTGTCGCAGCTCAGCCCCTTTCACTTCTATAGGGGTGAGTTGTGCCTAGACCATGTGACCGATGAACGTAACGTACATGGCCTAGGGAAAGCAGAGAAAAGGCTGCAGCGCTACTGCCAGCCCCAGTGCCTTCTCAAGCAGCTGATCAGCAGGGGTCCCAGGTGTCGGACCTCCCACCAATCAGATACTAATGACCTGTCGACAGTATAAAAATCTCGGAAAACTCCTTGAACTATGTAATGAACATAACAATGAAGGAAAGACAATTTACGCTATTGAACAAAAAATATGAGATTCAGCCGTGCTAAAGTAAAGGTTTCTCTTAGGGTATGACCACATGGTCAGGTTTCCTGATGCAGGAGTGGATTAAAAAAACGGAGGAGACGTCATATATACGCCTTTATACTTTCTCTACTTTTAGGATCCACTCCTGACTTTTGCTCCCAAAACTGCATCAGGAAAACTGACCGTGTGGCCGTACCCTAAGGCCAAAACCATGCTCACTAGATATGGGTGGCGTTTTCAAATGGCGTGCTAATTTGTACACAGGAATTTTGTCTGGCTTTTTTTTTTTTTTGCACACAATTTATCTTACCATGAGTGTTTTCTTCATGACATTTTTCTCCTATAGAGAAGATAATGTAAAAAAAACCTGAAAAAATGCCAAGAGCTCCAGCATGCAGTATTTTTTAAAAGAAGCCCGAAAAAAATAAGAAAAAAATGCCACTAAAATGCCAGGAGCAAAAATAACACTTATGTGTCCTGAGTTTCATGTTTCCCAAAGACCTCCAGCCAATGGGCTCATGCATACGAATGTATTTTATTTCCATGTCCCTTCTGTGTTTTTTTTAATTTTTTATTTGTGGACCGTATATGGAATCATTAATTTCAATGGGTCTGCAAACAAAAATGGAATTTACTCCGTGTGCGTTCTGTTTCTGTATGTCTGTATATCCGTTCTGCAAAAAAATAGAACACGTCCTATTATTGTCCGCATTACAGACTAGGATAGGACTGTGCTATTAGGGGCTAACTGTTCCGTTCCGCAAAATACGGAATGCACATGAACATCATCCGTATTTTTGCGGACCGCAAAATACATACAGTTGTGTGCATGAGCCCCAACACAAACCACAAAAAAACACTAAAAGCCCTAAAACACTAAAGGTGGTGGAAACAACAAAGACAAAAGTGCAAAAAAGCCAGCAAAACCATATGTGTGAAAGCAGATGTACAGCTTATTTTATTGCAGAAATTTCCGTGATTAAAACCCATTCTATTCACTTGAATGGGGCTTGCAGAAATCCATGTGCTTGCCACCACCAGCTTTCAGTGTCAGAAATTTCTGCAGAAAAATCTGCCACGTGTGAAGGCACTCTTACAATAATACACAGTAATGCGCTATTATGGTATCTGAAGAACCTAACGTTTTGTATTTTGCTGTCAATGGCTACTGAAAGTGCAACCCTGAGCAAGAAGACTTTCACAAAAGCAATTAAGAATAAATTATTTATCCGTGAAACAAGGATGGAAACGTCTAAACACAGAGGTTAATTAGTGCGGATAAACAAACAGTCGGCGTTTCTGCCACTTCAATTACCCTCAGACAGATAATATGAGCAGCATCAAAGAGCTGATATGAATCATGCTGCATTCCGGACCTTCAAATGGACTTTCTGATGCATAAGTAGGAATGCGGAGCACTGGAATGAGTACAAGTTTCATGAGAGGGCTGAACACCCACGGACTCAATGTTTTCTTTTGTCCAATCTACCATTAATAATGAAAGCTGCAATCAGATGAGAAGCAGAGGAAATGCATCTCCAGAATGTTGATGCGGCTGAGATACCACCAGTGACCTGCATGACCACACAACATAGGATAAGCAAAGTGATTTTGTAGCTTGAGTTGATAGATACATATTACTAGAGATGAGCGCAGTTTTGAAAAATTTGATTCGGCAACTCAGCAGAAGTTAGCCAAAAAATTTGATTTGTTATTAACTAATTTGTCACAAATCATAATAAATCAGGTATAACCAGGCCACTCTGCCTTAGAGTACGGCAACATGGAGCGGCCGTGCTGGGGGCAGGCTGCCTTTCATTTAATACTGAAGACCGCACTGTATAGTCCTTCTTCATTGTTAATGGCTGCGCGACTCCTTTAAACAGGGGCTGTTGCTGGTATGGGGTTTGGCTGGTTAGGTGGGGGGACATTAGGCATATTATTGCTGTTCTTGCCTGTAATCTGACAGTAAGCACAGAATATTAAGCTCTGGCATACCCAGTTCTCCAACCCCAGCGCTCTCCTCAGGAAAATACAGCTCCTCCTCTCTCTGCATCTTTCTGACTTTTCTAGGACATGGAGACTTTGAAGGATGATTTGGAAGTAAAGACATCAAAAGATGAGGATGATCATCATTAAGACCTTCCCCCCCTAAGGAGTGCAGACTGGATGGTATTGGTTGGCACACTGGCACCGGAATAATTAAGGCTTCTATCTTATTGGTACTGAATTACATATCTTAGTTTTCGGCTGATGTAGGAATAAGTAAATGTAAGAAAAAATAAAAATGAAGCAGCATAACTCTCTCTGCACTGTCCCTGCAGTCTCCCTGCACTCTCCCTCTCCAATATTCTTCTATTAATCATTTTCAGCAACACTGTCCCTAGAGCATGAGTGCTTGCCACGTCTCTCCCTATGCTCAGCTTACAGGACAATGGCAGAGACAGCATAGGATGAGGGTTTTATAGGGCTGTGACATCACAGGAGATGCGGATTGGCTAGCCGCATGGTATTATGGGTGATCTTGCGTTCTCGGCCTTCTTACTTTCACTTTGTAACGTACAGCTGCCTTTTTTTGGAAAAACTAATTCATTACCACAAAGCGCGAGGAAATTCGGATTAGTTGCGAATTTAAGTTTTCCTAAACTTCGGACAGAATTCTGCTTCAAATTCTTCGCTTTGCCCAGCACTACATATTATGCTTCCTATGTATAATAGCCCTAGAGCATACCTAGATGACAGCTGGCATCAGCCATGCAGATGGCAAGTTTTCAGAAAAGAGAATGTGGAGTTGCACATTGAGGAGCGAGACCAAGTTGGACTTCAAGGAGTTGAAAAAGCTTCATAGTAAGGCAGAGAACATTTCCAGGAGACTGTTATTAGGCTCACGCAGGCTAAGGCTACTTCCACACATGTGGTGCGGGGCTCCGGCAGGCTGTTTCGGTGGGTGAACAGCCCGCCGGATCCGTGCTACCGCATGTGCACGTGTGGGGCCGGAACTGCGCTCCGGCCCCATTCACTGTAATGGGGACGGGCCGCGGATCCAGCCGCAGCGCGTTTACCCCTGCTGAGAGGCAGCCAGAACGAATATACAACATGTTACATTACAGTGAATGGGGCCGGAGCGCAGTTCAGGCCCCACACGTGCACTTACGGTAGCACGGATCCGGCAGGCTGTTCACCCACCGGAACAGCCTGCCAGAGCCCCGCACCGCAAGTGTGGAAGTAGCCTAACTTGGGGTACAGAGTCTTAGGTATCATTAGATCTTCACTCTTATCCCCCACAAAGAATTGTTGACTTTATTGGTCATATAACCAGGTCAAGGTCCCAAAAATAGAGGGTTGGGCAGCTTATAGCAGGCTGGGCTAACATAGTCAAGACAGACATTTCCAGGTTGGGAACAAGTAGTTGAATGTCAGGTCCAAGATTGGTATAGGAAAGCAGGGTCTGAAGGTCAAGCCAGGGTTTGGTACACAGATATTCGGGTAAAGCAATGTCATGTAAGCTGGGTCAATAAAGGTATGGTTGCACAACATATAATAAACAATAAGAATAGAAATAAATTTAAATATATGTGGCGCTATGCCGACTAAAGATAAAAAAGGAAGTCTTTAGTTACACAGATTTGCAAATGCGTGATCATGCCCACTCACCAATCGTCACGGTAACTTCCTGTGGAGTGGGTCCCTACACTCGTCTATGCCTCTGTTCAGACTACATCCAAGTCTCCATTGTTCAGGGCGTGTGGAACCAGCTAAATAGGCATCCCACCAGGAAGTCCTGGGTGAATGGGCGTCGTCAGGTCCAAAAAGAGCATGCGAGGCTCAATATATAAACATTATAATAAAAAGTTTGGACCAACGATATATATATATATATTTTTTCATAAGTGCATATCCATAAAGCAGAACTGTGGGTATATAAAGGTATGGTTGCACAACATATAATAAACAATAAGAATAGAAATAAATTTAAATATATGTGGCGCTATGCCGACTAAAGATAAAAAAGGAAGTCTTTAGTTACACAGATTTGCAAATGCGTGATCATGCCCACTCACCAATCGTCACGGTAACTTCCTGTGGAGTGGGTCCCTACACTCGTCTATGCCTCTGTTCAGACTACATCCAAGTCTCCATTGTTCAGGGCGTGTGGAACCAGCTAAATAGGCATCCCACCAGGAAGTCCTGGGTGAATGGGCGTCGTCAGGTCCAAAAACCATACCTTTATATACCCACAGTTCTGCTTTATGGATATGCACTTATGAAAAAATATATATATATATATCGTTGGTCCAAACTTTTTATTATAATGTTTATATATTGAGCCTCGCATGCTCTTTTTGGACCTGACGACGCCCATTCACCCAGGACTTCCTGGTGGGATGCCTATTTAGCTGGTTCCACACGCCCTGAACAATGGAGACTTGGATGTAGTCTGAACAGAGGCATAGACGAGTGTAGGGACCCACTCCACAGGAAGTTACCGTGACGATTGGTGAGTGGGCATGATCACGCATTTGCAAATCTGTGTAACTAAAGACTTCCTTTTTTATCTTTAGTCGGCATAGCGCCACATATATTTAAATTTATTTCTATTCTTATTGTTTATTATATGTTGTGCAACCATACCTTTATATACCCACAGTTCTGCTTTATGGATATGCACTTATGAAAAAATATATATATATATATCGTTGGTCCAAACTTTTTATTATAATGTTTATATATTGAGCCTCGCATGCTCTTTTTGGACCTGACGACGCCCATTCACCCAGGACTTCCTGGTGGGATGCCTATTTAGCTGGTTCCACACGCCCTGAACAATGGAGACTTGGATGTAGTCTGAACAGAGGCATAGACGAGTGTAGGGACCCACTCCACAGGAAGTTACCGTGACGATTGGTGAGTGGGCATGATCACGCATTTGCAAATCTGTGTAACTAAAGACTTCCTTTTTTATCTTTAGTCGGCATAGCGCCACATATATTTAAATTTATTTCTATTCTTATTGTTTATTATATGTTGTGCAACCATACCTTTATATACCCACAGTTCTGCTTTATGGATATGCACTTATGAAAAAATATATATATATATATCGTTGGTCCAAACTTTTTATTATAATGTAAGCTGGGTCAAACACAGCAAATCACCAAAATTCAAACTGGAAAACATCAAGAAAACTCAGCACAGGGCTGATAATGAAACACTGGAAGATTGGAGCAGTTCTCCTTTAACCACTTCACGCTACATGAGGTATATATCTGTTGTGAGTGAGAGCTTCTTCACACTGTGACAGATAAATATGTCATAATGACATATTACCATGGCAGGATGCACAGCTGGGCTCCTGCCAGGATCAAATCAGTTAGAGGGAGGTGGCTCCCTCTGTCAGTCCATCACTGCCAGAGGATGGATGTCTATCAGCATTGTGTTGCCAGGCATAATACAATACAGAACAGAAGACTATGTCAGCTATGAAAAGATTTAGAGAGCATCTGTCACCATGTACTAAGTAATAAATCAAATAAACTGATTGCTACATCATGGTCTCCTGATTCAAACATTGTTGTCTTCCTGCAGATCAGTGACTCTGAGCAGATTGATGCATAGGTTTATGGGAAAAGATTCAGCAAAACTTGTAATTTATTAATTTAAATTCCTGCTCATTCTGGGCTTTGAAGTCCAGGAGGCGGTCCTGTCAGTGATGGACAGCTCTCTCTGTATACACAGTCATAGAGGGAAGGCTGTCACTTACTGATAGGACCGCCTCCTGGACTCCAAAGCTCAGAATGAGCAGGAATGTAAAAGAATAAATTACAGGATTTACTGAAAATTTCCCATAAAACTGCATATCAATCTGCTCAGCTCCTCTATAACAAGCTGCCTGCAGCTCAGACACTCTGACAGGTTCCCTCTAATCTTCCTGATCAGGTAGGTATTTAGTCATATGGTAAATCAGTGGCCAGACAGATATGAGTCAGTTCGCTGTCACTTCCCAGCCGCATGTTCATGGTTCAGATCAGTGGAACTAGACAGTAGTTGATTCAGAGGTGGTCGGTCACTGACTTAAAATAACACTTCTCCTATTGAAGCTCTTGTGTATAGATTTTATTTGAAGTACTTGTACTTAATTTTTGGCAATTGCATTACAAGCATTTCCTCCGTATATTCTGTTTAACAATGGAAATGTTATTATGTAACAGTTTATCAGAGAATATAAAATACATCACTTTTCTAATGCATATACCGAATGGAACCATAAAGTGTGATGTGCACAAAGCCTTACAATCCAAAGTGTCCGAGAGGGGTCAGGTAATTCTTATCTTTTGGAGACTGGAAAGAGAGATATCTAGTGCCATATTGTCCTTGTATTATAGTAAAGTCATTACACAGCAGAGGGTCACTTTTGATTCTACACTAGTAAAGTTTAGCCTCTAGAGGGCACTGTTGCCAAGTTATGACTGAAGAGAGTGACAAGTCTTTGCAGTGCTTACTGGAACTCTTGCATGTCATTTCGTGGAATAATTTTGGATAGTTCGAAAACCAAGATTACCAAAATGAGGGAGATACACAGATTATTTGTATCCAAGAAAATTAGCACTAACTGGAACTCCTGCTGTGAGGAAATAATGAAGTGAAGCGTTAGATTGAAAGGAACGGCAATAAAGAAGAGATCATAAGCTGTTAAAATGATTTACCTTTCCTTAAAGGGGTTTTTCGAGAGGGGTTAGGATAGGTCATCAGTATCTGAATGGTGGGGGTCCGACACCCAGGACCTCCACCAATCAGCTGTTTGAGAAGGCAGCGGTCCTCGTAGTAGCGCTATGGCCTTCTCTCAGCTTTTCCTAGGCCATGTGATGTCACATTCATCGGTCACGTGGCCTAGGAGCGGCTCAGCCCTATAGAAGTGTATGGCGCTGAGCGTGATACCAAGTACAGCCGCTATACAATGTACGGCGCTGTGCTTGGTAAGTACAGAGAAGGCCGCGGTGCTCACAGGAGCACCAGTGTCCCCTTAAACAGCTGATCGGCGGGGGTCCCAGGTGTCGGACCCCCACCGATCAGATACTGATACTATCCAGAGGACAGGTCATCAGCATTAACATCTCAGAAAATTTTTTTTTAATGACAGTTGAAGTCACAAAGTGGTGATGTCTGCAGGCATGGCATGTCACACTTCTGGTCCAGCAGGTACCAGATGCAAAAGGAGAAGGGAGCTCAGCACTGGAACTGAAGCACTGGTGACAATTTCATTTTTTAACCCTTGCACCCTGACTGGCCAAATAAAATGGGGTACTGGTCTCAGATAACCCTGTTAAAATGACGGGATAAGATTTTTGGCAAACTATTCCAACCTAGATCTCCCCATTCATTGCTCTGCTACATTTATTTCAAGCTGTCAGTTTAGGGAGTGTGTCCTTTCTGATGGGTATGTCCTTTCTGCTGTAGCTGGTGGCAGCTGAAGGATGGAATTGAGCATGTACTTCCATGTCAATTATCAGGACAGAGAAATTAGAAAAAGAGCAAACAGCAGGTGGCGCTATACAGAGAGATTTCAGTGAATAACTCAGTGGCTATACTAAATTTTTAATTACATGCAATTACAGAAGAATTCAGATCCAGGCGCTGGTTTGAAAACTGTAGAATATTTTTCATGGGACAACCCCTTTAACACTACATTATTTATATTTTTTTTACTTTTTTTTCAGAAAAAAATGCTGCAGCCAGATCTTGTATGTTGGCCAACAGGAAATTAAAACGTGCCCTACACTGTTTTTTTAAAATGGTGTTTTAGGCAATGGCATTTTATTCAGACGTTTTCAATTAGACTTCTTTATAGGAAAATAAAACGGGGAAAAAAACCTGTGCAATAAAAAAAAAAAACAAGCAACCTCCCCCCACAAGAAACAGATGTACTGTGACAGAACCCTATAGGTACATCCTGCCTTTAGGTATAACCTGCCTTTCTGTCTTGATAAATATCTGTATGTAACGCGATTATCCAACCAGGGATTATCCAACCCCTATAATACCCCCCTAATGCCCGGGCACCTCATGTAGGTTATACTTACCCTGCTCCCCAGCACCCGCGTTGCTCCTGATGCCTGGAAGGCTCGTCCACGTTGTGGCCTGCTATTGGCTGCAACGTCACCCCCCCCCCCCACTCCTCTGACGGATGTTTTGATCCGCGCGACAGGGAAATGCAGCGGTGGGCATGTGGGCATCAGGAGCAACACGGGTGCCGAGGAGCTGGGTAAGGGTCCATTCACACGTCTGCAAAATGGGGCCGCATCCACACTGCACCCATTCATTTTGAATGGGTCCGCAAAAGATATGGACGGCACACTATGTGCTGTCTGCATCCGCATTTCTGCAAGGCATTTCTATTATACTGCCGGCCATGTGCAGTCCGCAAAATGCGGAACCCACGTGGCCGGTGTCCGTGTTTTGCGGATCCGCAATTTGCAGACGGTTGTAAACAGTTGCGAACGTGTGAATGGACCCAAAGTATAATCTATATGAGGTGCCTAGGCATTGGGGGGGGGGGGGGTCATTATAGGGGCTAGATAACCCCTTTAACTAGTTCTCAGTGTTCAGCAGTTTGCCGCCCCAGGACCTTAGTATTCAGCAATTTGGCGCATCCCAGTGATGATTTACCTTCCGTTTTCCTCCCCTGTTGCTCTGATCCCTGAATTTTTTCATCTCCTGAGTGTAGAAGAGTGACTAACATCTGACATTCTCTCTGACAACCCTGCCATGTGAATAGTGGCAGCCATGTGGCAGTGTAGCTGTCCCATCATGACAGATGCTTAGAAATAATGATGCCATGTTATGGTCTTGTGCATATACATTGTATCCTGGATTTTTTACATTTTACTTAAATGTTTATCCAGACTTTTCAGAACATGTGTTATTTTAGGCCTATGATGTGGTAACACAAACAATACAATACTTTACAGAAACCAGGGCTAATGTAATCTAAAGTGTAAATCTAGGACGTATTAGGTGATTTATTCTTAAGGAGGATGTGGGTGGGGCTGTCAGCTAAAGATCACAATACGCGTTAGGATGTGATTTGTATAATCTTATCTCTTTTGTGTTTTTCTCTAGTTATAGGTAACTAAAGGGATAACAACATGAGGAAACAAATAATACAATGATATAATCACGTATTACATAATGTAATGTACCCACAGGGTTATACTCAGTCCCACCAACTCTAGTTTGCAGTCAGTAGGACTTTCCATCACTTGCCTTGTAAAATTAGGCAAAACTGAATAAACCTATTTACAAAACAGTATAAAATGCCACAATATACAGCATACAATATATCCTGGCATTTTTTTGCACTTTTGTGTATATAGGTTGAGTCTGTGGTTTTACATGCAGCCAACATAATGATGTTTAGGCCTATACTCTATTCACTAGTTAGAAGCTACCGCCATTTCACATTTTGTCTATGTCTTCAGCTATGTTCTGCTCAAATGTAAAAACAAATCTTTTATTGCTGATTAAAAACTAAAAAAAAGTTACTTCACAACTTTTTTTTTGAAAATGTAATGTTCCAACTTTTTCTTACAGTTCAAAGCATTTTTCTAGATCTCAATGATTGATCCACTCACAAATACAGTATAGTCTGGGTGGCTTTATAGGGGGTGGTCTATATTTAGATAAATTTTTTTATTATTTGATATTTTAATATTATATATTATTTTCTTACTGTTCCCTCTTCTGTACCCAAAAATAAAAATGAAATAAGTCACTGAAACAAAACCAGGAATTAAAAACTACAAAAATAAAAATGATAAATAATTTTGTGTTGTGAGCCGCAGAACGGAACCACGGATGCGGACAGCACACGGTGTGTTGTCCACATCTTTTGCGGCCCCATTGAAGTGAACGGGTCTGCACCCGTTCCGCAAAATACATACTGCCGTCTCATGCACATGAATGTATTTTTCTTCCGTTTTCATTCCGTTTTTTTACAGGTCCGTATGCGGAGTCATTCATTTCAATGGGTCCGCAAAAAAACTGAAATGACTCCGTGTGCATTCCGTATTCATATGTCTGCAAATCCGTTACGTAAAAAAAATAGAGCATGCCCTATTCTTATCTGTTTCATGGCCAAGGACAAGCATTATTACAATGGATCCGCAAAAGAAACCGGATGCAATGTGGATGTCATGCGGATCTGTGTTTTGCGGACTGCAAAATACATATGGTCGTGTGCATGAGCCCTTAGGCCTCGTCCACTTTTCCGTGTCAGTGACATGTACATTAAAAAAAAGCGTATGTGTTCCATCTGTGAATATGTCGGTGAAGAATCTGTGGTTGGTCTGTGTGTCCGTTTTTACCATCCGCGTGTCATCCGTAATTCACTGACTTTGCTCAGCTGAAAATTAATTTCCAAAGAATCTCCTATCAGTCTTCAGTGAAAAACGGCTGCACCATGGATGCCACACGGTAGCCAATGGGTCCACACTGTGATGTGGAGTGCACACAACTGAAGCCCATATTTTGCAGATATGGGTACCCACAGTTGTGTGAATGCACACTAAAACCACAGAAGAAATTTGCAGTCATCCTATGGTTATACTCATAAGATTAGGATTATCCAGAATATGGCTGATCAATCATTTCATCACATTCCATAGTAGACTGGTAGATCAAGGACATATGATGATTGTCCAGTCATGCTATATACATCTTGAGGTGAGAGTGGGCAGCATGGTGGCTCAGTGGTTATCACTGGTGCCTTTCAGCGCTGGGGTCCTGGAATCAATTCTGACCATGGACATCATCTGCATGGAATTTGTATGTGGTATGTTTGCGTGGGTTTCCTCTGGTTTCCTCCAACACTCCAAAGAAATGGTTGAAAGTGCCCAGCTTTTATTTCACGAGCATGGTCAGCTTCACACAGAGCACTACAAGACGTGTCCTCCTGATGTGGATCCAGACCTATGGTCACTTGACATGTATTTCCTTTATGTTTATACCTTTATACCTATGTTTCCATAAGATGGGGACAGTTTTTCTTTACTTTTCAATTGTTCTTTCGAGGTGTACAGAGCTCTGCTTATAGCCTGTAGGGACTCAGGTGCTCTATTCAAGAGGCAGCTTATTGAAACATGAGACCTGCTCATTTGATATAAGGGAAAATATTACAGTGTTCAGCCAAGGTGAACTTAAGGTGAAACTTTCATGTTTAATTTAGGGAGCTTCATATACAGAGTAAATCTGTAATATATTTCTACTGTCAGATTGAGATTCATGTCATAAAGAAAGAAGCAAGAAATCAATTCCCTAGCCTTCCCAGTCATGGCCACGGGCCACTGTGATGCCACATGTCACTCAATCTGATGCTCTTGGGCCTCAATGCACCAGGACCTTCAATCTTCCATGTGGTATTTTACTACGGGTGCCTTTTTATGTCACAGGGGGGCATTTGAGCCCCCTTAGATATCAGGGTCAGATACAAGTACCCATTTGCACCCCTACAGCTTCTATATGTGTCCATTTAGAATACGCTGCTTTAATGCCATACACGTACGGATTCTAAATTAGGAAAATCCTGTCCCAATCCACCCCTAGTTTAACTCCAGATGCTGATCCAATCATTCATCCAGGTAAACAGAAAACCCATTAGTAGCACTTTGCATTTAATGTGTAGAAGAAGAAGGTGAGAAGCTGTAATAAGGTCTTCTCTGAGCACATCCTGATTCCTCACATTACAGCAGGGAACACATAAGATTACATTAATCAGGCAGAGGTGACACAGCTTCTCTGCCGCAGTGTGAAAAATTGGGGGAGGGGTAACTTCTATTCTTCTCCATTCTTTGGAAGTGTAAAGACATCTTAGATTAATAGAATAGTTTCCATTCACCAAATAGACAACGGCCACTGGCATAATTATACACGGTAACTCTATAGGGGTTCTTCAGCTCTGTGGTCACCATGATATAATATGAAAGATTAAAGACAGAAGAAAATGTATAGACACAATGTTATTTATAATGCATATCCTTATGTCAGCATAAATGTAGCCTTTCCTAAAAGGCAGCTCTCACAGTTTGATTAGACAGGGACGATTTGTAGCAGAAATGTCTGTGGCCTTTCCATACATCTGAATGGGGCCTTCAGAAGTCAATGCACATGCTGGAGAAAGAACTTCATTCAGAAGCATGGAAAGCATTTTCTGTCAAACCCATGGATCTCTGTAAATCTACTGTCGTTCACTTCCAAACTCTTCTTATATTGGGTCTACGCTGATAGAAAGGGACAGGAGTGTACAAATCCAGAACTGCTGTGGGTGCACTAGTAGATAACAACCTGAAGATATAGGGAAAGCAGCTAAGCAAATAGGAAAGCTTATTCTATTATTCAGGACTCACACCATCTAATATATCATTACAATTAGTGATGAGCGAAGGTAGCTTTGGATGTTACATGCGAAGTCGCCTCATTCAAAACTTCGGACCACTTTAAAACTTGGAACCGAACTTCGCTTCGGTTCCAAGGTACCAGTAGGAACCACAGCCGAGTTCAGTTCCAAGTTGTAAAGTGGTTTTCCACTTTAAAAGTTAAATTTTGAAGTTATTCAATGAAGTCTCATGTGACTTCGCAAATAACTGACTTCGGCTCATCGGAGCCCGTACATTTTAATATTGTACTGAGATGGATCCGTAAAGTATTAATATGAAGTTTTAAACAAAGCGACTTTGGATGTAGCATCTGAAGCTTGCTTCGCTCATCACTACTTACAATCAGAAAGTTGCTCTTTAATAAAAAAAAAATTATATATATATAGCATATGTAAGCTTGGCACTTCAGGGTTCAGCTACACAACAAACTTGGTCACGCAATAGCTGTCACTCCCATGGATCACAGTGTAGTAGTGCAAGCACAGAAACAAATGGGGTCACAGCGCAACTCGCATATTTGCCACGGCCACAGAATCGCAAAAAATCCAGCAGTGTTGGATTGTAATGTTGCGTCCCCAAGATCACTGTGTAGCTGAACCCTACTGCAAGCACTTGTGCCTTCTCAAACAGGATAGGTCATCAGCTGAAATATTTTGGAAAACCCCTTTAAGGTTTGCTGCAATTGAGTATTTAACATGTCAAGATACAAGATAACATTTGCTATATATATATATATATATATATATATATATATATATATATATATATAATGTTAGTACATTTATGAAACCACGTTAATAGATTACCAGTGCTGGTTTATTAGCAGACATAGGGTGGGTTCGCACTAGCATTATGCCATTCCGTTATAGGTTCAGTTTATAATGGAATATAACGGAATGGCCAGGCGGAATGCAACACAGAAGAAAAAGTCCTGTCAACAGAACTTTGTTTCCGTCCTGTATAACGGAAACCAGTTAGGCTATCCCATAGACTTCTATTAGGACGGAACAAAACCGAATGCTTCTTAAAGGCTTCCGTTTTGCATTCTATCTGGCCATTCTGTTATATTTCATTATAAATGGAACCTATAACGGAATAGCATAACACTAGTGAGAACCCGCCAATACATGTAATCAGTATCTAACATACAGTATATTATAACATTATTACTTTTCCTACTAGGATCCAGATTACTCCACATCCTGACGCAGCTACCATGAATAGATTGCGTCCTCAGGATATCTAAAATATGCATTGATTGTAAGATGCTGAATTGCAAGTAATACAGTCATTTTTGTCAGTGGTTTATCATTCATTGCACAGTGAAAAAGAAATTTTCACCTTGTACTGTAAGCCACAACATCATTACCATAGCAATATTTCAAGAGTATCGCTTCCAAGCCCTTTGGCTGAGATCAAGTGTACTATCTCTAGCCTGTTGGCTGGACTTCAATATGAGGAATTTTTATCATTCCAGTTACAGAGCTCAGCTATGCAGTTTCTCCTGTTTGTCTATCGAAAGGATTATTGGGGTTCGGAGATCTTATGTAATAGAGAAATTAGCAAACTTAATGAAAAAATTGCTTTATAGATGACAATTCTAGACTAATCCACCAACATAAAGTTGGCTTAGTCCTGAATGCCTGAATGGCAGAACAAAGCAAAAAGGGATCAAATATTTTTTTATGGCAAAATTATCTGTTTGGCTGTTTCACAATGAGCATCTTATTAGTGTAAAAAAAAATTGAAATGTTTGCTAGATTGGCATTGGACCAAATTGGCATAGACACAGAATTGAGCCCTCAGTCAAACTAATACCAAAATGAAATGGTGTGTCAATGGCCAACTGTGAGTGGCCCACTCAAGAATGGCACAGCGAAGAAGCATTGAATGTGGCAATCAAGTTGTAAGAAACTTTACTGTAACATAGGCTACAACACTTGTTGGCTGCAGTCACAGTAGATAATGGCTTGGTGTTTAGAAGGTGTATTTAAGGCACTGAGCTTGATGGTTACTATTAACAGCAGGACAGTGTCTCTTAGAGGGCACACAGTGTATTAGTCTCACTGAAAGGGCATACAGTTGATTGGTTGCAGACCCTCAGTGAGAGCACAGTGAGAACATTGACTGCAGTCTAAAAGGCTCCAACAGCAACTCCCCTTAATTGGACTTGGTGGGGCACCTTAGGTTGGTACTCTCCCACTTTCTGGTCACAATAGCAGGGCCCACAGTACAGACTCCCTCCTTGAATTGGTCCAGAACCAGTGACAATGCTTCCAGCGACATCTTTCATTAAGGTCTCTATTCAGACGGGACTGTCCTGAAGCAAGGCCATTGCCAGGGCTATTCAGCTATTCAGGCTGGTGTGTGGCAATTGTACAATTGCATTGTACCGTGTTAGCCTGCGAAAACAATGTAATGTTTCTTGGAATCCTCATGGCTCTATGTATTTGTTCTTCTATGACCAGGGGATGATATCCCTGTTGTAGGAATGTATTCCTAAGTGTTGTGCCTATTTTTCAGTCTTTCATTTGTAATCTTGCCTGAAGAAGGAGCCTTTGTGCTCTGAAAGTTTGCAATATGTTTTTTTCTGGTTAGCCTATAAAGGTATCACTCCCTTAATACTTTTGTATTTATTAACGCAAAAGTATTCAACATCGCACAGCTATTCAGTGGTTCACCACCCAACTGGATTCCAGAGTCAATAGCTCTAGTGTGGCTTGCTGGCTGGACCCAACTCCATTCTTATATATCAGGCCCATTTGCTACTGCAGCTCTTCATTAGTCCCTTGCAACTGCCATACTGTGCTCGTAATATCCCAACATACACAACTTGCTACGAGGTGCACAAGACCACGAATATATGTGGCAACTCAGGGGCATAGCTAAAGGCTCATGGGCCCTGGTGCATGGGTTCAGCTTGGGCCCCCCTTCCCTCAAGGCTTTGTGTGTCTTCTTATGAGGCACAAGGGTCTTTGGGCCCCTTCAGGCTCCTGGGCCCGGTAGTGACTGCTACCTCTGCACCCCCTATAGCTACGCCCCTGTGGCAACTCCATCTTGGATGGAGCCTGTGCCACACCAAGCACCATTTTGCACACAAGTTCAGTCAGTTTTGTCTGTGTTTGCGTATAGTTGTTTAGTTTTTTGTGATGCGTTTGGATGCATTTTTCATGCGCGTGATAAAAAACTGAATGTTTACAAACAACATCTCTTAGCAACCATCAGTGAAAAACGCATTGCATCCGCACTTGCTTGCGGATGCAAAGCGATTTTCACTGAAGCCCCATTCACTTCTATGGGGCCAGGGCTGAGTATTTCACGCTACGCAGAACTGATGCATGAAAAAATACACTCATTTACAAAGACCCATTCAAATGAATGGGTCAGGATTCAGTGCGGGTGCTATGCATTCACGTCATGCATCGCACCCGTGCAGAAAACTCACTCGTGTGAAAGGGGCCTAAGGGTGTTATCCTGGTTTGCATTCCCTCTACCCCCTATACACGGATCTAGGTCTTTGCTGCAGAGGACCCATCAGGCCACTACTTTCTGGAGTAGTCTCTGTGTGGTTAACAGCTGACCCGCGGATGTCAGAGATTCCAGTGCAGGACACCAAGGGGTCAAGCAAAACTGTAGCAGGGACAGGCCGATGTCAGGGCTGGCAGAGAATGTGCAATATGAGAATGAGTTTGAGGTCAGGGCAGGTAGCATAGCAGCAATACAGGTAACAGGCACAGGTCAGGTCCGGCAGCAGAAGGTCAGAATAACAGTAAACAGGCAGAGTTCAGTACACAAGCAGACAACAGATCAGCAGCCAGCTAGCAAACTTTTTTGCTCAGGTACCTGCCCATGGAAAGGCTGCCTTAAGGATCCCAGGACTACAAGCCATTGGTTGGTGCAGATTGGGCATGTGTTGGCCCTTTAAGAGCTGGCAGGAGCACGCGTGCATGCCCTATGTGCACACGAGGAGAGGCCAAGCCAGCAGGCAGGCCACGACCTACAAGAAGGGACAGAGCAGACTTGGCTTCCAGGCCCACCTGGAAGATATTGTGGGAGTCGGGTCTGGGCCACCGGCTGGTTGAGTGGAGTAGCAGCGGTTGACAGCCACAGCTGCAACATAGTGTTTGTTCAGAATTGTTGTGTAAAAATAAAAAAATTTAATTCTTACAATTAATAGTGATAAGGGTATGTATAACACAGAGGCAGTCCTTGCGGAAACAGGTCAGTGAAGAGTGGACCCATTCCAGGTTGGTCTTGTCCCCATTTTAATAGGGGCTGAGAACCTGCATAGGGAAAATGTAATGAGAATACATCCTATTGCGGGTGAGTGTGTGGTAGTGCCATGCAAAATCTCTTTAAATTCTTGATTGATCCTTGATCACTATCAGGTAAAAGTGACATATATTTCGATCTGAGGCCTTAGGATCAATAATTCCCTGTGGGACATAGTCTTGCATAGCAGGAGAATATAAGGTTCATCAATGTCCTTGTAATTATATTGGTGTAATTATATTGGTGCAAAGTCTAAATAAAAAGTGCTGATAAAGGTTGACTACCCACATCACGATATACAGTAGATGCGTAATGTATGAACGAAACATGTTCATAATGGAATGAATGCAGACCAAGTCCAAAACCAGAGTTGCCAACCAGAATTTTTATTTTTTCTGGACAACTTATCCATAAATCACGGACAGCCAATATTTTTTTACGGACAAATCGGGAAACCATAATGAATAATAAAGATTAGATAATTAATACAGCTCAATATACTGATAACACCAAATTACCAGCCTTTATTGTGAGCTGTAAAACGATGAGAATTACTTCCAAAGCAATCTATTAAAGTACCACCAGCCTAAAATAAAAACAAATCATGGACATATCTATTTTTTTTCACGGACACAGGAAAAAAATCGCCTGTCCAAAAATTTCTGGATGGTTGGCAACCCTGTCCGGGACATTAAATCACAGTTCACCTTATGACGGTGAGTGTTAGCACGGAGCACCGATCTAATGTATGTGGTACGCTGGGCTAATGAGCAGTTTTACAAACTGCAGATCTGAATGGTAGTAGTTGTGTGTCCACAGAAAAGGATTTTCTAATGGCTTTTAGTTTACAGAAACTCATACATCTGGTTTAGAAAGCAGGATCTCTTTTTCAAACACAGCACTGCTTGATTTATTATAATGATTTGGGAAGTTTAGGTGTGAGCAGGGAAGACAGTTTTTTCAGAATTTAACATCTATTGTAGGGGAAAAGTCATCTCCCCCCCTCCTAAAGCCCAGACAGGGGAGGGCTGGAGACATCTGAGAGGAGGAGCCCTGGGCACTGAGAGATTTGCTGGAGTAAAAAGAAGCCAGGGCTCGACTGGACTTGAATTTATTCCTGACTTCTGCTTCAGGAGAGGAGAACAAGAGACACTTTCACTGCAGCTCTGCCAGACGGTGGCCAAATGGATCTATTATCATTAGAATTTTAACCATTTTATGCATTGTGACTTTAAGATCGACATTCAAGGATTTTAATACTTTTTTATTTTATACATTTTTGCACTTTTTGCATTTTTCACTATATTATTTCCTTAAAGTTTATGCTATTTTTTTTTTGGGTTGACCATAAAGTTGACTTTGACTTCCTCATAACTCTAAAAATGTCCCCTTCTGGGAATTTTTATGTTACTTTAATGGTTTTTGGGCTGTTGATCACCCTGCCGAGAGCACAAGGTGCATCGTGTGAGCCGGTAAGGATCCCCATGTGCAAGTCAATGCCTTGGAACATGACTAAGATGCCCAACCACTTGCATCACAGCACCCAAGCCAATGCTATACTAGCCATTGAGCAGTTTGAGGGATTATTGTCCACTCAATGCAGTCAAGACCTTCTGTTCTTTCTTTGTGCCATGTATGCCCCCATATGCACCATTGATTTCCAGCACGAACCCATTAAGCCATGTAAATCAGTTTGTGAGAGGGCAAGAACAGGCTGTGAACCTATTCTCATCAAGTATAGACATACTTGGCCAGAGAGCCTGGCATGTGAAGAACTACCTGTCTACGACAGAGGGGTCTGCATCTCTCCTGAGGCCATCATTACAGTGGAACAAGGACCTGGTAAGTGTTGTAACTTATCAATACAAATTATAGTTGTTTTACCTTTTTAAAGTCTAATTTGAAGAACTTCAACTTGTTAAATGGGTAATTGTGACATTTATCAAGATCCAATTATTGTAAATGCTTTGAATATTTCTATCAGCCTTGTGAGAACATACTGTCTGTAAGAGTATCTCAATAGATCAGTAGAAGTAGAAACTACCAAAAGGTGGTGGCCATACATGTAGTGATGATTTGACAGCTCTTATCCTTAAAAAAAATGATAATTAGCGTCTCTATGGTAACAAAATGATCAGTTCTTCTGACCAAATGGAATTCCATCTATCAGTTAGGAAATATAATGGATCAGCTTAACAACTATTATTCTTATCTCTACAGTTTTTGCGTCTAGCAAGTGGCGAAAAGTTTTCAATATAGGTTAGATGATTAGTTACAACATTTGCTGTATTAGGAACAGTGTCAGACTGGGGTGCCTAGGGCCCACTAGTAAAATTTTTTTTGGAGGCCCACCGTACGGATACATTCAAATATTACCTGCTAACACAGCTGCAAGATGCTATCAGATGATTGAATATGGGGGTCGCTGCAGCAACTTTGAGATGATAGGTCCTAGGGAGAAAAGGACACTAGTAGCTTTCCTCTATACCTAGAAGGAAATAATATTAGAAATAATAATAAACTGGGGAGTTTCTGTGTTAATCTATCAGGTTTTTTATATGGAGATAGGCTGATTGAGGTGCTGTACATTGAATATATGTATGAAGTGCAGTAAGTAAGTCTACTGTGTTATGTGCCACAGGGGTTGGGCGACTAGGGACCCACCTGGCTCAGGGGCCCATCGAGGGATTCACCTGTACCCCTGTGGGCCAGTCCAAGCTTGATTAGGAATAATTGTGAAATATTAGAATGGCGTCTGTTCTGCTTAGCTGAAGTTGCCTGTTAGCTATCAAATCTTTAAAATGCGTAATAAGCTTTCTATTATATGTCTGGACAGATAAAGAGATCAGATATTTTATGACTTTATGAGTATAGTTCTTCATAAAGTACAGTTTCTTGGATTTACTGACCAGAAAGCACAATTAAATCTTCAAACTGAGTCACCTGTCTAATGATACAGAATGAATTGCTGATAATTTACAGCTGTGATGTCACTAAACCAAAAATGATGACATCACTGTAAGGATACGTGTAGTTATCTATATTGGTAAGCAATCTGTACTTTAATAACTATTTCTTAAGGCTAGTTTAACACCTGCGGCTATCCTCTCTGACAGGCTGTTACGGCTGGGAATCGGCCGTACAAAAAATGTTGCGTGCTACGGTTTTTGTCCAACCGATTCCCAGCATATTTGCTGGGTAGTGGTCAGATTATTGTCAATGGGATCTAAGCGGGCAGGCAGCAGGATCCGGCAATGCAGATCTGGAGAACTCTGGCAGGCTGTTGGAGAAGACTGCGACTACAGATGTTAAACTAGCCTAATTATTTCATGACTTACTTGGCGTGGAAAAATCCATGATAATTTACTCGTACTCGTGTAGGTCAGTTTAGTGCTTATTTAAAGATGCAGGTATTCAAAGCTCACTTTTAGCATTTGAATAAAGCTCAACCAGCGACCTTGGAATAACTAAGCAGAGGACATAACTTCTTGAAATGTGACAGGTGATGCCCATGGCACGCTCCCAAGTGATTGACTATGTGGCTCAATCTCAATGTCAAATCTAGTTGTCATTTAGTGAGTGGAACGGTGAAATGAGCCAGAACGGGAAGTTTATCTTATATTTTGCTGTAGTTTTGAAAGCCCAGGTCTTGCTATTTTTGCCTCAAAGTTACCTCTCTTTTTTTTTAATTTCACCAGATGACAAGCATTGCACAATAATGAATACTTTTAAGTTGGCCGGAGACACAAAAGATTTGGCTATGATCGGATAAGCATTCCGATGTCAAAATGCCCTTTAACCACATACATATGCATAGGTGTTTTGCTACAGTTAGAATGTTTTTTTTTTTATAAAATAAGTAGGATTTAACATTTACAATGCCTAAAGGCCCTGGTATAACAGTTTAGCACGGGCCCCCCTCCTGCCCTCTCCACCTATGGTATGACAAACCAAAATTGCATCCTGTATACATTTGTGTATACGGTCAGGGGTGCACCTAGCCTTTCCGCTGCCTGAGGCAAAAAGTGAAATGGCGCCCCCCCTTCCAGCCCTACTGATAAAGTCATACTGTGATACACATGAATATAGAGAGATGAGTAATTCCACGATCGAAGCACTCATATCTTATGGCCCTGCCACTGCCCCCTCTTGTCTCTGGGCCTTACTGCCTGAGGCAGCCTCCTCACTTTGCCTCATTGGAGGTGCACCCCTGTATACAACATATATCAGATAAGTGAAAACTCCTACATGTATGTGCACAGAAATGAGACTTAGCAACTTTAAGTTGTACAAAGTTATAATATGGCTTCCTCAATGCTTCATAGGGCCCTACTGTACCGCTAAGCCTCAGATGTCATATAGAGGCATGTACAGACTTTTTCTATGAGATTCTATATGAATGTGTCAACAAAAAAATGTGGCTGCTCCATTGCATGTCTTATCATGTGAGGTAACCCAGGGGAAAATATCAAAGTAATATAATGCCCTATGTACCGGAGGTCAGATGGGTCATGTGGAACTTCTGCCATTGTGTCACTCTAATGTCTCTTTTTTTCCAGCTGTGATTGATGCAAAATTCCAAACTCTAAAATAAATTAAGACCTCAGGCCAGACCCAAAATTAATCCAGACCCCCAGTGCTCAAAATCAATTGAGAACTCAAACGAGACCTCCACAGTTACCTACTGCTCCTCACTCCTGGGTCAGGTTCTCTTCAGCTATGGGCATGGGTTCTGCCAAAGTTCAGCATAACAACATTGTCTTTGCACCAGGCATTGAATGTCCTGATACTGAATGGTTTCAGGAACAAGTGTGGCATCTCCCAGGACTGAAGAGGATTCTACCGGGGAGCAAGTAGGGTAAGTAAATTAAGGAGTTATTGTAGTAACTGGAGTCAGTATAGTCTCACCTAACTTAAACTACAGCGTTGTGAACCACGGCGCCTCCATAGCTATGTCACTGAATATCTGAATGATTGTTGTCTCTGTAGATTATTAGAGAGATGATTATCTTGTCACCATAGATGTTGTGTGGCACATTTATACAAATTGTCACCAGGGGCGGAATGGGTGAAAAAATACTAAAAATGCCCTGTTTTGTAGTTGGGTCCAAAATAATGGAAGGCAGGGCAAGCAATACTATATTGTGGCACATTATACCACCCCAACAGAGCCAAATATCACAGTCCATTACAAAATACTGCCGCTAGCACAAAATACATCCCCAAAAACTTCCACTGGCCAGCGGTGAGGAGGGCTCAGGTGGCCCCCTGGGCATTGGCCAACCGGGAAATTTCCCTGTAAGGTCTATGGCCAATCTGCCCCTGATTGTCACTGGAATCAAGAGCATCACAGTAAAGGCCATAAGCAACACATAAAGCTATTAGATAAATGTTCTTGCAGTGTGATGGGTGAAACTCCTTTCAAACATCTCTGTCAGAGCAGAATACACACAGTGTACTTAACAGGCACAAAATGACTGAAATATCTGAAATAAACCGAATGCCAAATGTTCAGCACATCTACTGGCCGTCTCTAGCCATTTTTTATATTCACTAATATGCATGTGGTTATTCTTATGGATAATTATAAGGAATGACACCCTCCTAGAGAGGATACTTGAACAAACATCCATTCCTCTTGTATTTCTCCAGTGCCTGACCTGAACATGGGGATTCTTTTTACCAAGAATTGCAGTTAAAGCGCTTTTCTGGGAATGGATTAAAATGGCCGCCAGCACGCAGTCCTAGTACGTGAGCACGACTGGTTTCCACCTCTTGCAGAGCTGCCAAGCAGGGCTTCACTACACTGTTCTACAATAAATGGTAATGATGTGATCCTGCCTACGATATACCATTATGGCTGATCAGCCTGACAGGAACACACACCAATGTGTAGTATACGCAAGCGCCAGAGCTTAGTATGTAGTGAGGCCCTGCCACCTCACCCTTCTAGCAAGTGGAGGCAACCAGTCCTGCTCATGTTCTGGGCCTGGTTGCAGGTGGCCATTTCTGGAGAACCCCTTTAAGGTGCCTGTACACGTTGTGGTTGTGCTGAGAACTATGCAGAAAGAAATACACCAGATTTACAATAAATTGCTGCAGTTTTGAAGCAAGTTCAGAGGAAGCAAATGCAATTAATGTAGCACAAACACTTTGTAAGGGGAAAATGACAAAACAATTACAATTTGGCCAATAGTAAGGCCCATGGCTCCTCTTTAAAGTAATTTTATACTGATGGCCTATCTTCAGGATAGGCCATCAACATATGGCAGATAGATTATGAAGGTCCCTTCCTTCTCAGGGTCATGGCGATATGTCTTCGCCTTATGAAATGGTAAATCCCCCACAGGGCTCCTGCGCACATGAATTTGCTCTGCTGTTTTTTTTTTGTTTGTTTTGCTGCTAACAATATCCTATAAAATCCACATGCTTTTTTTGCATTCTTTTGTTGGTGCTTTTTAAGTGATGTTTTCCTCTTCAGATAAGTTACAGTTGTATTTTTTGTAGCCATTTTTATATGTCCTTCTCTTTTTGGAAAAAAAAACCCCTTTGCTTTATCGGGATATCTTTAAAAAATGCTATAGACACAAAAAAAACACACCCAAACTGAAAAATGATGCTATATTAAAAAAAAAACATGTGTTCTGTGTTTCAAAATTTCCATACACTTTCAGCTGAAGGTAGCATTTTTCCCACAAAAAATGCACCCCTTTCCCCCCAGAAAAGTCAGCTCAGCACACGACCGTATGTATTTTGCGGTCCGTAAAAAATACGGATGACGTCTGTGTGACATTTGTATTGCATCCGTTTTTTTTGCCGACCCATTGTAACAATGCCTATCCATTTCTGCAAAGAATATGGATGACGTCCGTGTGCATCCTTATTGCATCCGATTTTTTTTTTGCAGACCCATTGTAACAATGCCTATCCTTGTCCACAAAACGGACAAGATTAGGACATATTCTATCTTTTTTGCAGAACAACCATTCGGACATACAGACACAGAGTAATTTCTGTTTTTTTTCAAGCCCCATTGAAGTGAATGGTTCTGCATACAGGCCATGCAATAGTTTTTAATAACTTTTAACCTGAACATGAGACCATACCCTAACATCTATTACAATGCCCATTATTTTACAGTATACTACAATGCATTACTGAAAAATCTGCATCCATTAAATGGCAGAGACAGCCAACTGGGGAGTAGACCCTTTCTATAGAGGATTCCACATTTTGGCTAGTTTTGTGAAGTGATTGTGTGCTCGGTACCACTGCCAGGTTTCTTTCAAGGGATTGTGGAGTAGTCATGGTGGACATTAAGTAAAGGCAAACATAAAGGAGCCTAAGGATTATTGAAGCTCTTCTATTGAGGCCTAATGGGAAGTTTCTTTACACATTGTCGCTGGTCTGGCAAACAGTTGTTGCATAATTACTTCTGATGGATAATTTAGCCTAATTCACAGTGTCAGCCAAGAGCCTTTGTGCGAGCAGCTCAAGGGATTCTCAGAATAGAATGGGAGGACTGGAGAAAGGTCACTTTACTTGGCTGGATGTTGAATGAAGGATTTTCAATGTTACAAATTTGCTTCTGGGCAGGGGACAAAATATCAGAATCAGAAGATTTCTGGGCTTATTTTATTTGTATGTATGTGTGTATTATGCTAATGGATCAGTGCTGGACACTGATTATTTAGACAGTTACTATTATCTAGTTGTAGTTGATTTTTGTTGCAATCAAGTATGTTTTTGCATCATGGTAAATGATACTCTGATAATGATAGTCACATATTTACTATCTATCTATCTATCTATCTATCTATCTATCTATCTATCTATTGTAGGGGATCGCTCTCTCAGGGGGTCGCAACCACAAATCTTCTGACACACAGGGGGTTTTAACATCCAAATGGTGCTTTATTAAAGCATTCAAAATAAAATAAACACCTGCCCGCCTGGGCTCTACCTAATACATGTGTTGTCTCTATCTCACCTATAGAACGCCGTTCACACACGGTATTCGATCCGGCTTCCTCAGCCGTACGGTCCAGCAGCCTCCTGGCTGTGACCTCACCAGCACCTTTGGGGGGAGATGGTCCAGTAGTCCTCCTGACTCTGACCATGAGACCCTCTATCCATAGGCGTCGCTGGGCCCCGCAAACTTCAGTCTTTACAAAGCCTTGTGGCCCCTCAGCCGTCCTGGCTGATACCACACAGAGCCTCTGCAGGGTCCAACCTCTCAGGCTTCCTCAGCCTTTTCTCTTCCACAGGCTTCCTCAGCCTTGTGGCCCCCCCAGCCCTCCCTGGCTCGGACCACACGGGCCCTCTCCAGGTCTGTTCCCTGGGGCCCTCTCTCTTCCACTCGCATACACAGAGGGACGTTTTATCCCTATGTGATTACAATAGCAGGACTCACCTGCAATCTCCTCAGCTAACCGCAATACCTGTACTGGAAGGGTGTGGACTGGCAGATCCCACTTCCCAACCTATCCACCAGTCCAAATGAAATCCAGCCCAGAACAACATCTAGACAAAACTGTCTCAGCAAACTACACTGTGCTGAAACCACTGCAGCTTTCTGAATTTCAGTTATCTCACCCAGCAGAGGTATCTGGGTGGGATATACACGCCTTCCAGCATTTATACTGTACACATCACCAAACTATCTATCTATCTATCTATCTATCTATCTATCTATCTATCTATCTATCTATCTAAATCCACAGAAAGTAAGGCAGCACTCCAATGTAAGGTGAATAGGTGAAGACCCGTTTATGCCCCTAGGCAACATTTCAGCCCAACTCAATGAGGCCTTTGTCTATCTATCTATCTATCTATCTATCTATCTATCTATCTATCAGTCTATCTATCTCATATCTATCTATCTGTCTCTCATATCAGTCATACATAAAAAAAAGCTTAAACCATAGCTAAACAAGCAAGAAATTGTCTTAAAACTGTCAGTTACATTAAAAAAATATGCACAAAAAAATTGAAGTTACCAATGTCCTTTTCACTGTCATCCAATAATGGACTTTTTTTCTCCATCAAAAATAACGGATCTCAGACAGAACTAAAACAGATGCAAAATAAGCACAACGGATGCTTAAAATAAAGGATCTGTTTTTTGTTCTTCTGACAGATGAGAAGAATGGAAAACTAAACGGTCATGTGAATCTACCCTAAGCCTTTTTAAAACAGTCCACTGTTCTTGAGGTGATTAGGTTCTTAGATGGACTATGCCACAGATTTACAGTTGTTACAGTAAAGAATGTAAGACTTTAGACTATGGCTTCTTATATGGGGGAGGTAGTATTCTAAGATTATGTAGTAATGTAATGTACAGCCTAAGGCCTCATGGACATAACTGTGTCTGTTTTGCAGTACACAAACTGCTTATCTGAAAAATACTGATGTGATCCACGTGCTGTCTGCATTTTACATGTAGACCTTTGACATCAATGGGTCCATCGTGTGCATTTTGCAGACATATTCTATCTTTTTGCAGAATGGACATATGGATGCAGAAAGCAAATGGATGATCAGCGTGCTTTCAGCATTCGTGTGTCCATTCCACAAGGTGATTAAACATGTTCTATACTTGGTCACAAAATGCGACCATGGACCCATTGAAGCCAATGGGTCCTCAAAAAATGTGGATGAAACACGGACGGTATCCATATTTTGCAGGTCTGAAGTTTGTGGACCACAAAATACATACGGTTGTGTCCATGAGGCCTAAAGCCCAATTTAAGCCATGTGGGACCATTTTTTCCAGACTGCATGTGGTCATCTGAAACTAGCCAAAGGGTCCTTTAACACTGGTCAGTAAATGTTCCTTCACAAGCGTTGATCGGTGCTTGTTTAAATTTATTTTCATAATGCAATTATTGTGAGGGATTTGTATGGATGAAAATGTTTCCAGTCATTCCTTAACCACTTCTCATGTGATTTTTATTATGGGTAGTACATCTCTTTACATGAGGCGATGTGCTGCCGACCTGGGGCGGACTGGGAACTTAAAGTGGCCCTGGAAAAATACTAAAAGTGGCCCCGTTTTGTAGCCAGGTCCAAATTGATGGAAGGCAAGGCCAGCAATACGATATTGTGGCACATTATACCACCTCAACAGAACCAGATACCACAGTCCATCACAAAATACTGCCAGCAGCACAAAGTACATCCCCAAAACTACCACTGGCCGGCCATGAGGAGGGCTCAGGCGGCCCCCTGGGTATCGGCCCACCAGGAAATTTGCCTGTAAGGTCTATGGCCAATCCGCCTCTGCTGCCGACCAACGATAATTGGCCACATAAAAGATGCGATCAATCACACACTAGCATTTTATTGCTTGTCATTTGATCTGGAGGCACAAAGGTTATGTTTCTACTATAGCTGAAATGGGAACATCTGTGTTTAGGGCCTCCGTCACAGATTTTGTGAAAAATAGTGGCAAGAATAATCTTATTCTGCTAAAAAAAATTATGTCTGTGTAATCAGCCTCATACACCTCCTTTCAAAATCACCTCTAAATGGAAATTTCCTCTAATAGAAATGTAGTAAATAGATAATTCTTGAAAAAAAAAAAACAGCTGATCAGTGGGGATGCAGGTTGTCGGCCCACACCAGTCTGATACTGATCTGAGAATAGGGTATCAATATCTAAGTTCCCAAAAGCACCTTTAATAAAGAGATTTTTAAATGATTTTTAGATGTCAAACTTACCAGACATTGGTTACCTGGTTATAGCTTTATACCTTTCTTAAATATTAGTACTACTGTAAATCGCAATTTTAGGGAAAATTTAATTCACAGCGAAGCCAAATTTCCTCGTGTTTTGTGGTAGCAAATTGATTTTCCCTGAAATGGCATAAAAAAAAAAAAAAAAAAATCATACTTACTATTTGCTTGTGACAGGCCGCCGCCTTCTTGATTGAAGATCTTTCATAAAATCCCATGCGCGGTGACGTGACATATGACGTCACCATGCCGGTCGACGTGATGATGTCATCACAGGCCATGCGAGATTTCACGCTAGATCTTCAATCAAAGGCAGCAGCCAACTCTTCATGAGCAAATGGATGAGGTAAGTATGATGTAATTTATTTATTTTTTTAATTTTACACTGTGTTATTACTGTCAGATGCCGCAATCTGCTATGAATGCAGCATCTCAGGGGTACAATGACAGGGGGCGGTGCAATCGCTGTTCCCTGTCATTGCACCCACTACTCACAAAAAGTGTGCTTTATCAAGAAAAGCATCCGAATCGAATTTTTGAATACTTCGCTCATATCTAATTAGTACAACATGAGCCATCCTCCAAACCTGTGGTACTGACCCTGTTACAAGAGAGTATAACAACATGAGACACAATGGACTACCAAAGACTACTAAGCTCCCTCAATAACCATGGATGAATGCCGTCTGGGTCAGGGGCTTTATCAATATTTAATTTGCTGAGACTCAGCTGTACTTCTTGTGTTATGTAAGTAATATTAGGGGAAAGCCTTTGATTACTTTGCCCTTGAATGATACCTGGCACCGACAACTCATTGGGTGTACTCACTCTGTTCTTATATCTCAGCCTCCACTTTGTCCTCTCCTATGGTCATGTTTTAGAGGGAAAATATTATCAGATTTTTTTTTTTCAATGGATGAAAACATAAAGTCCCAAAGGAGTAGTTTTGGTCAATGTTAGTAAAATGCTAATTATATCATGTCTTCTAGCAATTGAGCAAACTTTAGATGGTGATTGGTGAACAATTTTATATATGCAGAATATAATACTAATATGAACCAGCAGTAGGTACATTGTTCCATATAATACACACCACAGCTGCTGTAGAACCTCTTTTTCCAGGTAACCTGGGAGCTTTTTATAAACCACTGATTAAGTGACATGACTCACCCTCTTCTTTAACAAAATGAGGTTTTGCAGCAGTGCATTGGATCATGTTGACCAACAATAAATCCCCAGATATTCTTGTGGAAAGAATCCGTGTATGTACATGGTCGTGGGGGTTCCTCTGTCTGACCCTGTTAAAATGAAAGCGATAGAGAATGAATGAAAGTGATAGATAAAGCAGATTTTTAGCATTTTTGATCCCCTTGTGGTTGTTTGGTGTCTATCTTCCAAAAACATAAATGATGGAAGGTGAAAAGGGAATCTTTGTATACCTTGAAAAACATTTCATATGGTCCTTCTGTATAAGGTCCTAATTGTGTATGGTCCATGTAGTAAGTATGTACAACTCTGATATGGATCATTTATAAAAAAAAAAGAGCATTCCTCAATATAATTTTAAGATCCTTTGATATTGACTAACATTATTTTTGTATGTTTTTTGTATTTTAAGAATCAATGCCGGACTACCCAATTGACTCAAACAATGGAAATTGTGGTGGACCTGCGAGTGGTAAGTTACCATAATCTATCAAAGAAAGTCTTTGCTCCCATCAGTTTTGTAACTTTCACTGTGAGGGTCAGGTAATGAGATTTATTTGACCATATATCTTGGTGCAGATATTGGTTCTTCTCACTTTTGACCATGGACAGATTTCAGGAGGTGAGCCCTCAATCCAAAATATCTCCAATGTGTATGTTCTTCATTTGTAGCCTGACTAGAATTTGTGTTAAAAAGGTCATAAATTGCACAAAGATAGTATGAGAATTGTTGACTTTGTTCGACATTTCTAAACTTTTTGCATTATGTTGTGGCTTTTTCAGGACTGTTGTAAACCCTTTTTAACTTTATTTGTTACCCAGCTTTTTTCAGATTAATTCAAATAAAATTTTAAGATTTTCTTTTCAGATGTTTTAATTTTAAGGTCAAAATCCCTTAAAGAGCTATCCTGGCTAAACATATCAAATTCCCTTGTAACACTTTTAAAATAAAAGAAACGTTGTGATACAAATTTTTTATGTATAATAATAACCCTCTAGCAATATACTAGCAGTGTAATATTTCATATCAGCTCAGTTGCATCCATACAAGAGATGAACAAATCAATTCGTAAGAATTGATTCATCTTATCAAGCAAAGTCCTGCACCTGCGATGGGGTGTTCCCCCTACCCATTGATTGACAGGGTCAGACATCTTGGCTCTGACAATCTTGCGCATGTGTTGCTACTCCGAGATCTTTGAGTGAAAGGCCTTTTGTCTTTCAGATGAAAAATTTCTTTTCACATGATAATGGTCTGTCATCTGTTGTCTAAAACCATCGTTTGTTGTTAAATTTCAACTTACAAATATTTGTTTTGGCTGACATCGGCCATTTTGATCAACTTTAGGCTAATGTGTATGGCCACTAAAAAAGTGGGTGTGGAATTCCATTTATAATTTTCTATGCCTGTTTAAGGCGTAGAAAATTGTCTAAATTAGAAGCAGCCGTGGATCCACCAAAGTTATGTAGAGGCTGGTGTCTCTACATAACTGCTGCAGATCCACCGCCAGTGCAGGGCTTCATTAAGACCAGCATCTAATATGCCGGTTTTAATAAATGTGCCCCCTAATTTGGATAAGCACAACACCTAATCTAGACTGTCCCTGTCACATGTGCCAACTCACAGTGCCCTCATGTGGTAAGGAGTGGAACAGGTAGAGCATAAAAACAATTCAAACCACAACACAGCTGTAGATACTATAAAACTACTTAAAATATAGGACTATGCAACATTTTTTCAGATTATTTGGAATTATAGAAGTTGACAGCCTGAATATAGATATATTTAAAATTATTCTGTTGAAGGGTGAGCGGGTTGTCTATTCTGGATAATCCCTGTTGATAGGGCAGTTCATATAATATGGTAGCGCTCCATAGGAGAATAGTGAATATCCTATAGGCTGCAATGATAATTCATTGCAGTTTATGGGAGAAACAATCAAATGATTGCATGTTAAAGTCCACAACGGGGACTTAAAAAAAGTGAAAATAATATAAAGATGGAGGTTATGGCGATGCAAAGAAAAAAATCATTTTTGTTGTTTTTTTTAGTATAAAAACACAGAAAAATTATATAAATGCAGTATCACTGTATTTGTACTGACCTGAAGAATAAAGGTCAGTTTTACCACATAGGGGACGAGGTAAAAATTAAAACCCTAAAGCTATCAAGGAATTGCGTTTTTTTTTCCAGTTCCACCTTATTTGGAATTTTTTCCCACTACATCATATGCAATATAACAAATTTCATTAGAAAGTACAGATTGTCCTGTGAAAATAACAAGACCTCATACTGCTTTGTGAATGGAAAAATAAAAAAATTATGGCTCTGGGAAAGCAAGGAGTAAAAAATGAAAATGGAACAATGGAAAATTGATATTTCCTTAATTTGTTTTCCAGATTTTTACAATAAATAATTGGGCAGGAGTTGGGATGGCGGGCATGGCAGCATATTGGGGCAAGGAAGGGACACCAATAAACCAATGTGTCTTGGTCTAGGCAGTGAGATACAAGAATAAGGTAGTGAAATGATTCTTTGCTCCGGGGGAAGGAGAGTCTGGTTGCTTCTACAGTCCTATATACTTTCTATGGATCTGTTCTTCACATGAGCGAAAAGCCACACAGAGTCCATGAAAGCCGAAGCTGCACAGGATTTGGAGCAGCACTTCTCCACCTTCATGTTTTCTAGAAAGGTTTAGGTAACCTTTAAAAATGACTTTGTCTAGTACCATCCCCAATTTCTACATTTGTACCATGTACCTATGGACCTTTGATAGGTCTTCTAATATATTTAGTGAGTGGATAATTTAGAACTACAGTATAAACACCCCTACAGAGACAGTCCATAGACGGAAGCATAATAACATGCATTATGCAAACATTAATTATGGAAAACATCCAATGATGTGTAATAGGATAATAACAATCTATCATAGTCTACTGGGCCACTTTGTTAATTCAGTTCACATGCCTAAGGCAATTACGTACAATACATGCCATGTAATCCTGCTCCGCTAATATCATTGTGTTAGATGACCATAATTGGATTTTTGCCTGAGCTCACATTTCTTGTGAACTGCTCTAGTCTCTAATTAACCTGAAGTCTAGAAGTTCTGTAGGAACCTCCTGCATTCGGGTATGTTTTAATACATCAGCCTTGAGGTGGCCATACACATTAGGCTAAAGTTGATCAAAATGAACTATTTTACCAAAACGATTGTTAGTCAGTTGAAATTTAACAACAAACGATCATTGTAACTGACCAATAATACATCATCATTGGGTGAAAAGATCTTTGGTTTGTGAATGAAAGATCTTTCTTTGAAAGAACATTCCCAGAAAGATCTTCCTTCATCTGGTTTCATTTAACATGTATGTCAAATCTGAACAACTGCTAATGGCCATATGGACTAAAATGTATATAGCCGTGTCTGTGATATAATCGTTCACCAGATGATTGTTCAACTGCTGCTCAACCATCAGACAACTTCTATCTAATGTTTATGGCCAACTTTAAGCTGGTCATGTTCAACAGCTATCTCTCCTGGCTCAGCCATACACATACATGCTTGGTTTGGCTGAGCGTTTATGTGTTGTCAATGGGGAGAGAGCTGCCACCAGACACTTCTGACTGTGGCTTATCTCCTGGGAGAACAACAAGATTGGATGAAAATATTCAGTTCATCTGATCCTTCTCTCCACCGACAGATGATGTTAGGAGCTCCCCATAAACGTTAGACTGTGTGTAACGTTTGGCTGATAATACACTAATGTGTATGGGACCCTTTAGAGCCCTTAGATACTTCCTTTCCCCTCTCTCTCTCTGGACTACTTTAATATAGGAATGGTTTTCTTGCCATAAGTGTCTAGGAGACTCAGTGCTTCTCTGGGACTCAGGCCCAATCTTCTGAGGAGTATACACATGCAGCTACTCTTTCTTTCTCAGCTACACTCAAACTCACTGAATTAGGAGCAGACCTAAATCTATCGCCTAATATTCTAGAAGGGGCAGAGTCAGGATTGTTAACCCTGACCTATCCATACAAAACCATCAAGTGTACAATGCAATAAATCACAACATTACATTAGACCAAGTAGCATAATAACAATAAACCTTTTTGCAAGTACCCTGTTCTGGGGTACCACATATATGGAGCTCCCGATTTTGGCGTGCTGAATTTGAACACCTAATTCTTCTTTCCTCTGACATCTGCCTTTGGGGTAATCATGGGTTCCCACCATACTAATTAGATGGTTGTCAGGTTCGGAAGAAATTATTCAATGCTGTCATTTTTTGTAGAGTTTTTTTAAGTGAAGAAACACCTGCTCCAGATGTCACATGGAAGTATTAAATGTAGGACAAACAGGAGTTTTTTTTTGAGTTTTATGTTTTGTCACCCTTGAAGTTTGTTTTTTGGGTCAATAGCACTTTTTACAAAATGCAGTATGCTCCAGATTTGGCATTTTTCCCTCATTGCCTGCCATTTTTCTCCTATAGACCTCCATTGTTTTTTTGTTTGTTTAGTAGATTAAAAAACATACTGTATGTACAATGGTTGTTGGCACTTTTAATAGTATTTTTACTTTTTTTTTTTTTTTTGCTTTTTTTCCATACAGTCACTGAATGAGAACTTTTATTATTTACTTCTAGGGGATGAAAGTCTGTCCTTTTCATGTGATGGACACACAGGTATAATACACATAATGTAATGGTAACAAGCATTGCACCCGTGTGGTTAGTGCACCACCAGGACAGATTTTTATCCCCATAAAGTAAGCAATAAAGGTCCCTCTTGAATGGAAACTAGTAGACAGTCTTGATAAACCACAACTTTTTGTTATAGAATCTTAATTTTACTTGCCTAAACTGGAAGACAATGGGTAGATTCATCAAAAGTGGTGTAAAGGAAACTAGATAACTTACTCATAGCAACCAATCAGATTCCACCTTCATTTATCAGAGCTTCTTTGGAAAATGAAAGGTGGAATCTGATCTTGTTTCTATGGGCAAGTAAGCCAGTTTCCTTTACACCAATTTTGATAATTCCCCCCTGCATTTTCATGCATTTTCCACTAGGGGGAGCTTAGAACAAATAGATTTTTACAGCTCCCATTGCAGCCAATGGTAACAGTATAAATTCCAGACAGTTTTATCATACATTGTATGAGGGAAGCAGCAAACATAGAGCTGTATGGGGAAACCTAACTATGTATTTATGTCAGTGTCTAATGTCAATGCATTTTGAAATATGGGGGCAGATTTATCATTAAAATACACCACATTTTGTGTCGCGAAAAACAAACAAACCGCACTGCATGTTTGTGATTTTTTAAACGCCACTTGTGCAAATAGGGATTGTGGCGAGGGTGGGTAGGGGGCATTTATCATCTTTTACACCATTTTTCTGGGATAGATATGAGTATATCCACACAGACTGCTGGATGCTGCGCTTAATTTATGACAAGGCATATGCCTCCGGTCTATGATAAATCTGGACCACAGTGTTCAGAATGAGCAGCCGACTCCATAGTTATGAAACACCTGTTCCACTTTTTCCAACATAGAAGTTGTATAAAGTGGGTGAATTGGAGAGTAACTTTTTCAATACAATTTTTTACTATTTAAAATTTCTTCTGCTCAAAATTTTTTTATTAACAATTTGTCAAAAATCTGGCCCATTTCGCTTTGCATTCCAAATTGCCTGGGAGTGTTTGATGCACATGTACCGGGAAATTAGGTTGCCCATACTAAGTTTTGCTATAGGACTCTATGAGATCTGTGTATGCCCCTGGAGAAAATTAATTTAATTCACCATATGAAAATTCTTCCAGCTTCATTAAAGGCTATGTATACCTTTGGGGACATTTTTTGCTTTATCATTGCATTTTACTCATTTGGGGCTAAAAATAATTTTTTCATTTGGCCTTTATTAAAAATATTGAGCCGTTCTGTCACAAAGGGTTAATTGTTTTTCTAGCTGTGTGCATCCTACTTTCACTTTGTGCCATCATCTAAATTACTAAGAGGTCATAATCACTTATTTAAGCCACGTTCTTATCAGTAAGATAAGGATTGAGCTTTGATGAGTGTTTATAAGATCAGAGATAAAGAGCCTGTCAGAAAAAACAGATCCTCCTAGTAGAGCATCTCAGCTCTGTATAGAGTACCAACTGAAAAAATGATTTTTAACTCATAATGAGTACCATGCGCTAATAAAAAAAATCCCCCCAAAGGTTTATATAGCCTTTAAAGGGGTTACCACGTTATTAATGTAAAATAATGAAAATAAGACATCGTATAGTACATGACAGTCTCTTTCTAGTAAAGCTAGAACCAGCCCTGTGCCTCACATGGGTCCAGAGAACTTCCCATTCATCGCTCCAATTGCTCTGCTAGATTTAGTTAACACTGGCAGCTCAGAGGGTATGTGCTTTCACAGGATGCATGTCCTTGACTGCTGCAGCTGGTAGCAGTTAAAGGATGGAACTGAGCATGTGTCTCCTCCTCAGTCAGGAAGAATATTGTTTATGGGACAACCCTTTTAATTGAATATGTGAGAGATATCCAATATCGTAGAATCCCTAGAGAATAAAACAGAAGCGCTCTGACAGTATTCAGATGACGTTTTCCGGACCTGAGACCTGCAATTTTCTTGACGGGTAGAGGAAGTGGTCTGAAATCCAGAGCAGCAGAGAACCAAGGTTACATTTTTCATCCACAGTAAACATTTTTGTCTTTATAATGGTGTCTTTGTGCATTCATTTCTACACACTTGTACTTTAAACATTGTGACCATTTTTGGTCATTTGGCACAGAGAGTGTAGTGAACGGTGCCCAGATATGTTCTGACCAAAGACAATCTGTCTTGTAGGGTGAAAAATGTCTAACTTTTACCAATGCAACTCAGCAGGCACCAGCAGGATTCCCGTAAATGATTCCAGTCTTATAAAATACCAATTTCTGCTTTTCTTCTAAGTAATAGTCTGAGATTTCTCCTGAAGCATGTGTCTGGACTAGATGATGCTGTTATTATTTGGCAGCAATTATTGATTGCCTTGCCATTTAAATGTACCGCAACCTAAGTGGGGTAAAATATTAAAGACTGGTCAAAAAAACAACACCATTCCCCCATGGTCCCAAGCTCTGAACCAAACAAGGTCCAGCATGACATAAGCCCATTTGGAGCTTGGTTTGAACTTTGAAGCCAATCCTTATAAATTAAACTTAGATGATTGTGAGAACCATAAACACAACTCTGAAAAGTGCAAGAGGGGCTGGAAATGTGCTTTCATTTGTGCCTGAGTGTCTACATTTTTGCAAATATGAAAACTATGAGGAGAATTTATCATCTCCTGCCCTCCAAAATTTGCTTTGTGACTTTTTGGACTTAAGCTGTGTTCACATCTCGTTTTTGTCTTACGTTTGATTTATACAAAAAACCTATCCCCTAAATAGGTGCCTCAGATGTCATACAATGGCATCCGTCACCATAGAGTTCCATTCCAAAAAAAAAAAAAAAGAAAAATGTATAAGTCAACTTATACGTTTTTTACTGGACTCTGGAGGATGGAAAAGCGTGGTGTGCTACCCTTTTGTATCCCTTTTTTTACAAGGTATACATCAAACGGATGGCAAAAACGTTATGTGAAGCCACCTTTACTTGTATAAAAATGTGGGGACTTTTTTAATTTTTACACCACTTGAGTTTTGAAAAGTGGTTGGGATAGTGGGCTTGAATGGGACTGAGCTGCATCTAGACCATGTGACCGATGAACGTGACATCACAAGCCTAGAAAGAGGCTGCAGCGCTCACTGTAGTGCTGCGGTCTCTTCAAACAATTGATCAGCAGCTATCCTGGAAGTCTTTCCCTTACTTATCTGATATTGATGATCTATCCTTAGGATAGGTCATCAATATCAAAATCTCGGACAACCCCTTTAAACTGTACTGAAGGTAATGAAAGAAATCTCCAACTAGACTGTGATCAATCCACAAGATAATGGGCATGCTGATACGAATGAAGATATTGTATCTGCATGTAAAAAATCTGCAGCATATAGATGGGGATTGGACAGTCTCATAGACCTGTACCTTACTTTGCTGCAGATTTGCGGTACGGCATAGGTGATGCCTAGATGATTTATATATGACCCTGGCTTGCTAGGAAGCTACTGCTGTTGATATTTGCTTTACTATATTCATTACTCCAAATCCTATTTCTTTCTGCTTATAATAGTATACCATTAATTGTAAAACATGGCATATATACTGTAGATTAGGCGGGTTCACATCACTGTTTCGTTTTCCATTCTTCTGATCTGTGATTTGTTTTCTGTTCTGATCTGAACAGAAAACAAAACAGAAAAAAACGGATCCTGTATTTTAGGCATCTGTTATGCTCAGGTATGCTCTTTTTGCATCTGTTTTTAGTGATTTCCATCTGAGATACATTATATTAAATGGAAAAAAGTGAAAAATATATTTGAAATATATTTTTTCCGTCTAAAATGACGGATCTGAGGTGGAAACGGCTAAAACTGGTGCAAAATGAGCATAACAGATGCTTAAAATACAGGAAAACGAAACAGTGATTTGACCCCAGCCTAACTTGCAGGATATGTGGGCGCTGAATAAATAAAGATTATTAGAAACAATATTACTGTAGTTAACATTCTCTTCAGTATAGCATTTTTCAGCCTTTTCTTTTACTTTTTGACTTCAGAACCTGGGAACAAGAGTTGGTTACAAATTCCAAATATCCTGATGGAACATTCTGAGATTCCTTTTATTTCTGTGCTGGTATTAGACACGGATTAACAGATAACTTTGTTGCTGCCCTGGAATGTTTGATAGAGCAAAAACATCACAATTCATTCTCTTGAAAGCAAGCACAAATGTTGGCAGAACGTCTGGCAGATACAGTGCTATAGACACAGTAACCATTGAGTGCATTTCAATGAGCTGCTTTTTTTCTATAGGGATAAGAGGTCAGCGAAAGTGCAGCGAAAAATAACAATAAAATTGCCAACGTCCTATACTTCTGGAAATAACATTGTCCCTTCCCATCTACATAGAGAAGACTCAAACATTTACGCCGTATGATACTGTACATTTGTATTTTTGTGGCAATAATGGCCATAAATATGTGAACACCCCCCCACCCAATGATTGAGTTCAGGTGTTTCAGCTATACCCATTTCAAACAGGGGCATAAAATCATGCACACAGTCATGTAATCTCCATAGACGTACATTAGTAACAGTCACAATAAACATAGCACTGCCTTAGGATGTGAACTATTCCATGTGTGAGACCCACTGTGAGACATCTGATGGATGAATCTGAATTTGGCAGATGCCTGGAGAATGCTACCTACACAATGCATAGGGACCACTGTAAAATTTGGTGGAGGAGGGATAATGGTCTATGTTTGTTCTTCAGGGTTTGGGCTAGGGCAAGTGGCATACATAGAGAAGTAAGGGCCCCATAGCAATGATTAAACCAGGCCCCCACACAGGACAGAAGGGTTTCGGCCTAAACCCTTATCAATGACCCTTGGGACTTTTTTCCACTACCTCATTTGCTAAATGTTGTTCCTGAACAACTTGTTCCTGAACAAGATAATCCCAACTAAAACTGGGCCCCCTCTATGGTCTGCCCAGTCTGCCTATTGTCTCTATGTTAGTAACGCCCCTGGCTAGGGCCCATATTGCTAGTGAAGGGTAATATTAATGCTTCTAATACAAAGACATTTTAAGCTGCTTTTCCGCTGCATGGGACTGGCTCTAGCCTTCTTTGTTTTCCATTGTGGATATGGTACCCACTAAATGTAGCTGATCATTATAATGACACCACATGACATTACATTGTTCCTGTGTGTCGACTTAACGTCATCGTTAACACAACGGAACAGCTGAGGATATTGAGGTTATATACCTCCATGATGTTACTTTGGCTTGCTTGGAACCTCATTAGACGTCATGCCCATGACCAAATGCATTTTGCGCCTGCAAACCATGGATACCGTCCAAGTGCCATCTGCATTTTTTGCCGACCAGAATAAGACATGTTCAATTTGCAGAACAGACATACAGATGCAGACAGGAACACGGATGGCATCCATGTGCTGTTCACCTTTTTTGCGGTGATGAATGTTCATATATAAATAGACAACCATTTCTTAAGGATCTGCATGAATAAAAATTCCATTATTGTTATTATTGGATCATAGAGCATTCTGATAATGCACATGTATGGCAAATTACAATTTCCCTCCATAGCCTGGTACGCCGTACAAATGTGGATGATCAGAATGCCTTTCCTGTTAAAGAGAACAATGAGATAATAACATTATATTATAGTAATTGTTATCTATTGTTACGCTGGTGGCCTGTGTCCTTGGTTCCACTTTTCCTGCTTCTGTCTTTCTGTGTGTAAATTAGTTCTAGGTTGCTTTGTGTATCCTTTGGCATTGCAGAGGTTAATTTTTTTTGCTGTGTTCTGTTGCATTATGGCTATGCCTAATTAAACCTCTGCTCTGCTCCTCATCCTGTGCAATCTTGTGTCATTCTCTGCATCTGCCAGGCATTTACAGGCGGTTGCCTGTAATTGTTGTCTGTGTGCAGGCTTCTGTCTGTCTAGTCTGGTTTTTGTCCATCTTCATTCTATTCTGGTGATCTTGTTGTAGTTCCTGGTCCGGTGATCTGTCTGTATGGGTTCCGGTAATCTTGTTTATTGTCCTCTTGTACTCTCTGTTAGTACTGGTTTCAAATATATTGTTTAATTGTCTACATGTGTCCTGTGCCTTGCCTGGTTCTGTCTTGGTGCCTTTCAACTGTGTCTGCGTCCCAGTGGGTTAGCAGCCAACCACTTGGTGATTGGTACAGTTGTTCCACAACCAATGTCCATAACATCTTTATAAATCCCTATTGCATTTCTGTAGGTTTACAAAAGTTTTGGAATGGATGACACGATTGTTGCTTGGAACTGAGGAAAATATTAATGGCAATACAATTCATTGACTGATGACTAGCTGCCCTTGGTTTCTGTACAAATTGCAGCGCCAATAAACAAACTTTTTGTGTCCTACAGCTTTCTTTACCTGGCTTTTATGGACTAGTAAAATAATACTAATGAATATGCACACACACTAGATAGAAGTTGGTTGATGGTTGAACAGCTGTTGAACAATCTGGTGAACGTTCATTTCGCAGACATGGCCATACACATTTTAGTCCATATTGGCCATTGTACTTCTTCAAACTGGCCATATGTGTTCAATAAAACTGAGAGATGGATGAAAGATCTTTCTGGGAACCTTCTTTCAAAGAAAGATCTGTCATCCACAAATGATATTTCTTTAAAAGAAACATTTTTCATCTGACTTTTGGACAAAAAGTTTTAAACCATCTCTTTCAGGCAATATTGGTCCTCACTGAAATGCTCATTGTTACATAGCACCTTATAGCCTTGTGATTTATCATCCAAAACTCATGATAAATGTGTTTTTAACATCTCATTGTTAATGCCATTTTCTTTTTTTTTCAGAGCATTGTAAATGTAAGCCAATGAAGGCATCACAGAAAACGTATTTGAAGAACAACTACAACTATGGTAAGTGAGACAAAACATTTGTCTGTTCTCCCATAATATCCTTACGTTCTCTTACAAATAGTTGTCAGCTTTAACAATCCCTACTTAATAGTCGTATCCCTTGACAAACAGCTAAACAAAGTGTCTGTGGAGACACCTGCCAGTAAGTATTCAGTTTCCTGCAGTTAGCACCCTTCAAATCAAAAAGTTGTCTATGTAATGTACGACAGGACAGGTCCTCTAGGACATTGTGACTGAGGGATGAGGACTTTGAACAGTATATCTCCATTTATTAATCAGAATTCTCTTAACAGGGTATATAACAATGAGTTTTCTAAAATGGACAACCCCTTTAAAGGAGTTATCCAAGACTAAACTTTTTTAACAGACCTCTTCATAGTGGTGGACCAGCAGTTGGGTTAATACTTACCGAGTCCGGCTGCAGGATTTCAGCTGCATTGCTCCACGGCTGTCTCTGCAGGTCCCAGGTCTCTGGGAATCAACATCCTGTTGATGGGAATCATGTGACTACTGCAGCCAATCACTGGCCGCAGCAGTGACCTGTCAACCATGCAATACGTTAATGGATCACTTGCCGCATGGGTGACAATTCACTGCTGTGGCCAGTGGTCAATGATTGGCTGCAGTGGTCTAGTGATGCCTGTCAAGAGGATGATGATTCCCAGAGACCTGGGGCCTGCATAGGTAGCCATGGAGCGACACAGCCAGAATTCAATCAGGAACCAAGTAATTATTAACCCCACAGCTGGTCTGCAACTCTGAAGCGGTCTGTTCAAAAAGTTTAGTCTTGGATAACCCCTTTACGTTAAAGCAGTATTCATTTTTTAGACATTTATGGCGTCTGATAGATGTGGTCCCACCTCTGGGGTCTCCACATCCTCATCCAACTCCACAAGGAGTCATGGAAACATCCTAAACCAGCAGATCAATGGCATCCATAAAAGTGGCTGGAGAGAGGAGCAGTGTACATTTGCTGCAACCTCTCCATTCACTTCCTGTCTGGATATGGTGGGCAGCAGGCACCTCATTAGTAGAATTGGGGTGTGGGACACAGAGGTTGGACTCCCATCTTTCCTGTGGGTTAGGCTGTTAAGAGATTTCAAAGAGTCAATCAGATGTGTAGTAAATGGGCATCTGGTTGAAAGTTGATCTCCACAGATCCCAAAAATGAGCAGGGCCTGGTCTTATTTTTAGCTAAATGGAGCCTACATTTGCATAGTCATCTCTCTATTGAAATGAGAGAACTGTAAAGAATTTACACAGGTTGGTGAGGACCACAGTTACTCTGGCATCACAAGTGATTGATTGATGTGGCATAAAAGTCTATTTGAAAACACTTTCTTCTTTTCACTTGTTTTAGAATGTGCCAAAGGACCCCCTTTAATTATCCTTTGGTTAAAATACCAAGGTTTATAGCTATGTTGGTTTGTCTGGTTTGCTGACAGCAGCAAATGGGTAAAACAACCCAGCAGCAATTGGATCTCCATTGCCAGGGTGGTTTCACACACAGCTTTTTTTTGAAGAAAAAAGAAGAAAGCCATTTTTTGTGGCAGTTTTTGATACACTTTTTTTTGTCAAAGTCACAATACAAAAGGAATGAGACCTACGAAGAAAGGACTTGAAGTTCTCCTTCCTGCCGAATCCACTTCTGGGTTTGGCTCAGAGAATTGCATAGAAAATTGCGGATTAAAAAAAAACATACTTATACGTTTCTTAAAATGAATTTAGGCTGAGGATTTTTTTTTATTATTTGCTTTATCCAGTAATCCGAGCAAAAGTGAAAGAAGTGAAGGTGAAATGCCATGATGCCACCGCAATCGTAGAGGTCAAGGAGATTTTGAAGTCTTCCTTGGTGAACATTCCAAAAGATACTGTCACCCTGTACACCAACTCTGGCTGCCTGTGCCCACAGCTGCTGGTCAATGAAGAGTATATAATAATGGGATATGAGGATAAGGAACGCACCAGGTAATGACATTAATTTTTTTTTTGCTGCAAAATTTCCCGTGCATCTGCAGCAAATCTGCAAAAAAATCCCAAAGTGTGTTACATGAGGATTTAGCTGAGGATTTACTGTAGATTTCTCCTTTTGCAAGTCAAAAGGTGAAATCGGCTCTCAGAAGGTTGCAGAAAATTTGCAACATCATAGGCATGATATGAAAGAAATGTGGGGCTTTATACAACACTATTCACTAGCATTATACTGTAAATTTGTTGCAGATTTAGGGTGCGTAATATAGGAGACATGTGGAGGTACAGTAATATATATTAGCAAGATTAAAGGGTTTATTCTCATTTTTAACACAGGGGTGTTCACCGATGACTAGAGTGGGGATCTTGAGGCTCCTCACCGCGGCATCCATTCAGTCTCAGGTACTGATGGAGATAGCTACCGATCCATTCAATCTTAGGCTACTTACACCTTAGCGTCTTAAAATTCCGGTATTGAGTTCCGTCATAGGGGCTCAATACCGGAATAAAACGCTTCAGTTTTGTCCCCATTCATTGTCAATGGGGACAAAACTGAACTGAAGACAACGGAATGCTCCTGAAAGCATTCCGTTCCGTCTTCAGACCGAAGAACAAACCGCAGCATGCTGCGGTTTTCTCTCCGGTCCAGGCATCCGCACCAAGACGGATCCGGAATGACCCCCAATGCAAGTCAATGGGGGTGGATCCGTCTGGTGTGACCATAATGGTAACCGGATCCGCCCTCCATTGACTTTCAATGGAGTTCATTACGGATCCGGCTACACATAGACACATACAGACACAGACATACACATAAACATACACACACATATAGACATACAAACACACATACATACTTACATGCTCCCGGCAGGTCTTCGGAGCGTCGGAGGGACAGGACAGCGCGCACAGATGACGATTCCACCAGGCGCCCAGCAGAGGGCGCTGTGGGGAATCGTCACCTGTGCGAGCCGTCCTGTCCCTCCGACGCTCCGAAGACCTGCTGGGAGCATGTAAGTATGTATGTGTGTTTGTTTGTCTATATGTGTGTGTGTGTTTTTATGTTTATGTGTATGTATGTACTGTGTGACATGTGTGGGGCCGGAGCGCGGTTCCGGCTCCACACATGCCACTGCGGCAGGCCTGATCCGGCAGCACCCTTCACCTGCCGGATCAGGCCTGCCGCCAGTGTGAAAGTAGCCTTAGGTACTGATGGAGATAGCTTCCAATCCATTCAGTATCTGGTACTGATGGAGATACCTGAGTACAGAGGTCGGTAGGGTGATCAATGGGGATCACAGTAATGGGATTCCTAGCGATCAGATATTTATGACCTACCCTGCATGTTGAGCCTAACAATAACATGACATCAAAAGGTGGATATTTATTTTAAAGGGGTTTTCTCGGAGTAGAATATTGATGGCCTATTTTCAGGATAGGATATCAATATGTGATTAGTGGGGTTTCCAGCTTCTGGCACTGCTACCAATGAGCCATTTAAAGATGCCACAGTGCTCTGGTCAGTGTTGCAGCCTCCTCATAACATACCAAGCACAGCTCCATCCATTGTATAGTGACTGTGTTTGGTATTGGAGCCCACTGAGCAACTGAGCTCTAACCAGATGATGTGACCGAGGAATGTGACATCACTGGCCTAGGAAGAGGCCGCAGTGCTCACCAGAGCACCACAACCTCTTCAAACAGCTGATTTTCAGGGGTTCAGGGAGAGATGGACTCCCACCGATCAGATATGGATAACCTATCCTTCTCCCAGAAAACCCCTTTAAGCTTTTGCCATAAATACAGAATATTAGCACATATAACTATACATATAACTCTCTATCTCTTTTTTTTTTAACAGACTTCTACTAGTGGAAGGTTCTCTTGCTGAGAAATGGAGGGATCGTCTTGCAAAAAAAGTTAAGGTAAAATGACAAAGGATATACTGTCAGTTTTAAACTAGATTATAAAAGTAAACAACTATAACTTGATAGGATGGTAGAAAACTCACCCAAGGTAAAAGTTCTATGAATCTAGCTCTTTATCAGAAAATACGGACAATTTTTTCTTTTTTCAATGGTCAAATATATAGGGATTAGGTATGAGCAAATCGGTCCATGAAGTGGACTTTGATCTGAATTTTAGGATAAATTCGCTTTAACCTGAAATAGTGTAAGAAACAAAAAAAATAATACTTACCTGCCAGATTTGCTCCCAACGAGCCGACCACCGCCATCTTGCTTGAAGATCTCAGTCAAAATTGTGTATACAATGATGTATGACGTCACCATGCCAGCCGGCGTGATGACGTCATCGCAGGCCACACAAGATTTCGCAATCAAATGGATCAGATAAGTATTTTTTTTTTACTTTTACACTCTTTTATGTACATCAGATCTGCGATCAACTTTGAATGCGGCATCTGAGGGGTACAATGACGGGGAGGCATCTGAGGGATTCCGCTCCTTGTCATTGCACCCACTATTTACAAAGAAATTCAGTTTGTGACTAAGCAATTCATCACAAAGCAGATTTTTTTTGTAAAATTCGGCGAAGCGGCAGAATCGAATTTTTACAAAACTTCGCTCGTCTCTAATAGGGATCTATTCCACTTATTTTGTAAATATGAGTGAATGGTGGTTTGCAGCTAGAAACGCCCATACTCTCTCCAATGCCTTGGCCTGTACTGGCTATTTGGAATGTTTGCAAGCCAATATGGGTGAAAGGGATCATAAAACTAATAATGATCTCTAGCCAGGTCACCCGAAAGTTGAAAATGTAGTCTTAAAAAGGACCTGACATGTCTGTTTTAGTAACTATTTGCATGCCCCTTGTAATAACACTTCTATCATCTATTCTATATGACTCTATTATGATATTCCTTTATTATTCCAGTTAACGCTATGAATGAATTACTAGCAGTTTGCAGTGAAGGTCTAGATCGGTGTTACCAGCTAGGGGTGTGTACGACACACCCTTAACTGGTAGCACACATCTGGATCTTCATTGCAAACTGCTAGTAATGCATTCATAACTTCTAGCATGAATAATAAAGGAATGGCACAACATGGAGTCATGAGAGTTGATGCTCCGGAATATTTATTACAGTAGTTACTAAAACAGGTCATCTTTAAGCTACCAGTCTATGGTATTGTTTCCTTACCCTTTAGATATCTGCTATCATTTATTACACAACAATAAATCCATTAAAAAAAGGATTTAAGTGCAGCTAAAAGAAGAAGAAAAAACACCTTTAACATCTAAATAGAGTTCACATCTGATTACACCGACAGAGTGGTACCCACATACCTCAACTACGTATGTATACAAATTACTGGGCACAAGTGATTGCTAAAACAGACTACCCTGACCTGACAGTGCCACACAGAATACTGTTCCCCTGTAATGCTACATAGTGATGCCTACAAAGCAGTGCATCATTGTGCCACAATGCTATACAGACTAAGGGCTCATGCACATAACCACATATGTATACAGTCCATGTGACGTCCGCAATTTTTGATTTTGATTGATTGATTTCAATGGGTCCATGTACCGCATTTTGCAGCCAAGAATAGGACCTGTCTTATTTTTTTACAGAATGTGGACCAAAAAAAAAAAAAAAAAAATACTTACAGTCCTAAATAACAAATTTCTTACATCATATTCCTATTATTATAACAATCGCTCTGATTTTTTAAAATATTTACATTATTTTCTTTTCCATTTTTTTCAGCGCTGGGATCAGAAACTGCGTCGCCCTCGAAAAATCAAATCTCCCGTTGCACAAAACGCCAATAAAAACAGCAACTCAAGACAAATGCAAAGCTAGACTCATGGAACGATGTCTGTATACTCTGTGGACTTTTATACAAAGATTTGCATTGTTGGAGCAGCAAAGAAGAAATTGCACTATTGCACGTTATAACCTATTGTTTACTACAAGATATTGTAGTCGATTGTAGTTTTTTTTTTCTTTCTTTTATATTTGCACGGATTACTAAGCAATAGATTTATTCCACTTTTAGAGAGGTTAAAGTTTTCTTTATTTGTAAGGAATGAAGCAACTCGGTGGGTGAGAAACAAAGATAAAATTCATGTTCAATAAATTTCTACTAATCATGATTGTCTGCACGAAGGCTTGTCTTGTGCTCAAACATCCTAAACTTAAGGAAAGTCTTGTCTCCATGTACCCTCTCGTTCCCTGATGGTCATACACAGATATCATAGGAACTCATAGAAAAACTTTGTAGACCCTCTGCCCTCCCCTCCCTTAACCGGGAGATTTCTGACAAATTTACTATTATTATTACTATTATTTTTTTATTATTTGTGATAAATCTTTCAATAAAAAAGTTGTGCATCCCCAATGTCGGAAGACATGAAACAGGTACTCAAAGTATTTATACTAGACAAAAAAACACTGAGAAAGATCCCCCTGCAGTTCTAAGAATATGTAATAAAACTTGCAACTGGCAGCCACTAGGGTGAGCTCAGTGCATAGCAATGCACACAGTGTCTGTTGAAGCTTTGAAAATCTTTTTGTAATGAGGTCTCTCTATTGGTGGCTGTAGGTAATTAGTGGGGACCTATAAAAGGAAGAAGAAGTTCATCACTGGCCCCAAACCAGTGGCATGGTTTGCTTTGAGTAAGTATGTCACTGGTGCCCCGTTGTCAGCCGTTTCGGCTAGAGAGGCATTGACTATATAGGCATTGACTATATATCTCCAGTTCTAAGCATAAGCATTTACACTAGGGAGAAGTGAATCTATTCTTCCCGCAAGTGTCGCGGCGCATGCGCAGACGCTGCTCCTGAAACTGAAATTGAGCTTCGGCGCCTATGCTACTACTTGGGGGAGTTGAAAACTTTCTCTTTCAATAAGAATTCCATCCAAGACATAGAAATGGCCATATTCTAGTAAATTATGAGTCAGAATGATAGCCCTGACTTGTTAAACAAGTTTTGCTTGTTTTCTTTTTTTTTTTTTGCATACTGAGATTTTGGCTTTTTTGTTTTGTTGTGTGAGGCATGATTGAAAAAGTGAAGGAAGTCCAGCTGTATTGGTGACACCCATGTTCAAGTATCACTTTGTTGGCCTGTTGAACCAGTCACACCATCATCTTATTATCTGAGTGCTAAGAAGCTAATTCGAAGTTGGCAACCAGTATGGCTTCTTGTCACTTTTGCAAAAATGTTCACAGTGACAATACAGAACCATGGTATCACGGACATTCCTATGACAGATAACAGGAGGTCTGTCAGATTGGCAACACGTGGTGTAATCTGACATGTTTTCCCTTTTTGTTGTTGGTTTTTACCACACCCTTTTCCCTCAGGTGTTCCTGGTGTGGTAATTGTCCCTCCCCTATTTATTGCTTCTTCTCCCACTATTCCTTGCGGTTTATAGCTTCAGTGTTGTGGTGGTAAGCAGCAGTTTGGTTTCAGCTGAGATCATGGAGCCTCAATTTCTTCATTGAAAGATAAGTTTTCTTTTTCCCTCCTGTTGTTTTGTTATTAGGCCTTAGGGAGACTCCTGTTCGTCCTTCCTTTTGGAGGAACAGGTAGATTCATTCATTAGTTTCCAGGGTCATATAGGGTCAGTTCGGTGTTTAGGTTCCTGTGTATGAACTTGCCTACCTTTGAGGCCTGTTCATACTGGCAGATAGACAGGATTTGAGCCAGGGTTTCCTGTAGGAGGTGTCCATCTTCCTTCCTTAGTTTCTAGGCCTAATCTCCTTTCCCTCCTACGCTTGGTTTGGTTCCCCCCCACACACCTGCGCGTGACATTATAAACAGCCAATTAAAGTCACTTTGTTGTTTGTATCTGTACAGCCATGGATCCTATTGCTGTACTCGCCAGGCAGCTGCAGGGGCTGTCTTTGGAGGTAGCAGGTCCCGGGAGTGGTGGTTGCCAGGCCTGTCTGGAGCCTAAAGTCGCTCTCCCAGATAGATTCTCTGGGGGACATGATAACTTTATTTTGTTTAGGGAGGCGTGCAAATTGTACTTTAGGTTGCGTCCACATTCATCTGGTAATGAGGAACAGAGAGTTGGTGTGGTGATCTCGTTGCTCAAGGGAGATGCACAGTCATGGGCCTTTTCTCTGCTGACCGTATCGCAGTCTCTCCAGTCGGTGGATGAATTTTTCAATGCTTTGGGGCTTATCTATGATGACCCGGATCGCATCTTCCTGGCCGAGACCAAGTTACATGACCTTCATCAGGGTGAGCGCTCTGTTGAGATCTATTGCGCTGAGTTTTGGAGGTGGGCTACGGATACCAAATGGAACGATCCGGCTCTCCGTAGTCAGTTTTGTCAAGGGTTATCAGAAAGGCTGAAGGACGCTTTAGCCTTTCATGAAACTACAGTGTCTTTGGAAGCCGCTATCTCTCTTGCTGTACGCATGGATAGATGCCTGAGAGAGAGATCTAGGGGCCCCCGCTCTCAGGACGTACTATCACATAGTGTATTGTCTTCCTATGACACTTTGGATGAAGATACTCCTGGGTTGATGTCTGGGGACGAACCCATGCAGTTAGGGGGAGCTACTCCTGCTTCCACCTTTAAGCATTCTGGTAATAAAAAGGGTGTGTGTTTTTTCTGCGGACAGAAAGGACACTTTATCAACGCATGTCCATGCATTCAGTCTTTAAAAGAGAAAAAAAGAAAGGGGGCTTTAAATTCCCATCTCACTCTTGGAGGAGTGGGTGGAGAGACAGAAAATGTGCATTTGTCTTTATCCTGTAGTACCCGTTTTCTCCTGACTGCCGAGGTGGCACTAGAGTCAAAGGTTGTGAGAATTGAGGTGTTTATTGACAGCGGGGCAGGGATGAACTTGATTGATGCTCAGTTTGTCCGTATACATGTATTGTCTCCGAGTGCATTGGAGAAGAGGATTTCTGTGTTTGCTATTGATTCTGCGCCTCTCTCTCAAAAGTGTTTGTCTCAGATGGTGCATGATATCAGATTAAGAGTGGGTGAATTTCATCAGGAACTTATTTCGTGTTTTCTATTGGAAGGTCTTCCTGCTCCTGTGGTGCTGTTGTTAAGCAAATACAATCCAACCATCGATTGGCATAATAGACAGATTTTGGATTGGGGTGATTATTGCGCTGACAATTGTTTTAATACATATTTTTCTACGTTAACCACTAAGAAACTTCCCACTTTTATATCTGATTTCGCTGATGTATTTTCTGAAGGTGGATGTCAGGATTTACCCCCACATCGGGAATACGATTGTCCTATCAATCTTATCCCCAGTGCGAAGTTGCCCAAATCTAGGCTGTATAACCTTTCTGGACCTGAGAGAACGGCCATGAAAGAATATATTGCTGAGAGTTTGGCTAAAGGACACATAAGACCTTCCAAATCTCCAGTGGCAGCTGGGTTTTTTTTGTAAAGAAAAAGGACGGAACTCTTAGGCCATGTCTGGATTTCCGTGAACTCAATCGGATTATTGTCCGTGATCCTTACCCCCTTCCTTTGATTCCCGATTTGTTTAACCAGATTGTTGATGCCAAGATGTTCTCCAAGTTGGACTTAAGGGGGGCATATAATCTGGTCAGGATCAAGGAAGGGGATGAATGGAAGACTGCTTTTAACACTCCTGAGGGCCACTTTGAGAACCTGGTCATGCCTTTTGGGTTGACCAATGCTCCTGCTGTCTTCCAGCATTTTGTTAATGACATTTTTCATCACCTTGTGGGGAGGTTTGTAGTCGTGTATTTGGATGACATACTAATCTATTCTCCAGATATGGTGACACATCAGGATCGCGTTAGACAGGTGTTGCAGATCTTAAGAGATAACAAATTGTACGCAAAATTAGAGAAATGTGTTTTTGCTGTACAAGAGGTGCAATTCTTAGGATACCTGCTGTCATCTTCAGGTTTTCGAATGGATCCAGAGAAAGTCCGTGCTGTTTTGGACTGGGATCGACCTGAAAATTTGAAGGCTGTTATGTGGTTTTTGGGGTTCACCAACTATTACCGAAAGTTTATTAAGAACTATTCAACAATAGTTAAACCCTTAACTGACATGACTAGGAAAGGGACAGATGTCTCAGTGTGGTCTGATGCAGCATTGCGAGCCTTTTCCACTGTGAAGGAGTGCTTCTCTTCTTCCCCTATTTTGGTGTAGCCAGATGTGTCACAACCTTTCATTGTGGAGGTTGACGCATCCGAGGTGGGGGTAGGAACAGTTTTGGCACAGGGTCCATCACCAGGTAAATGGCGCCCATGTGCCTTTTTCTCGAAAAAACTCTCTGCTGCGGAGAGAAATTACGATGTAGGTACGATGAGAGTTACTGGCCATTAAGTTGGCTTTTGAGGAATGGCGTCATTGTTTGGAAGGGGCGATTCACCCAATCACGGTATTCACAGATCACAAAAACCTGGCTTACCTTGAGTCGGCGAAACGACAACCTGAGGCCAGATGGTCTTTGTTCTTCACCAGATTCAATTTCATTGTCACGTATCGTCCTTCAAAGAGGTGGTGATTTTGAAGATTCGAGCCCTATACTGTCTGAAGGAGTGGTGATATCTGCTCTTTACCCTGTTCTTGAGGCTAAGGTGTTTGAGGCCCAGGGAGATACGCTACGGATACCAAATGGAACGATCCGGCTCTCCGTAGTCAGTTTTGTCAAGGGTTATCAGAAAGGCTGAAGGACGCTTTAGCCTTTCATGAAACTACAGTGTCTTTGGAAGCCGCTATCTCTCTTGCTGTACGCATGGATAGATGCCTGAGAGAGAGATCTAGGGGCCCCCGCTCTCAGGACGTACTATCACATAGTGTATTGTCTTCCTATGACACTTTGGATGAAGATACTCCTGGGTTGATGTCTGGGGACGAACCCATGCAGTTAGGGGGAGCTACTCCTGCTTCCACCTTTAAGCATTCTGGTAATAAAAAGGGTGTGTGTTTTTTCTGCGGACAGAAAGGACACTTTATCAACGCATGTCCATGCATTCAGTCTTTAAAAGAGAAAAAAAGAAAGGGGGCTTTAAATTCCCATCTCACTCTTGGAGGAGTGGGTGGAGAGACAGAAAATGTGCATTTGTCTTTATCCTGTAGTACCCGTTTTCTCCTGACTGCCGAGGTGGCACTAGAGTCAAAGGTTGTGAGAATTGAGGTGTTTATTGACAGCGGGGCAGGGATGAACTTGATTGATGCTCAGTTTGTCCGTATACATGTATTGTCTCCGAGTGCATTGGAGAAGAGGATTTCTGTGTTTGCTATTGATTCTGCGCCTCTCTCTCAAAAGTGTTTGTCTCAGATGGTGCATGATATCAGATTAAGAGTGGGTGAATTTCATCAGGAACTTATTTCGTGTTTTCTATTGGAAGGTCTTCCTGCTCCTGTGGTGCTGTTGTTAAGCAAATACAATCCAACCATCGATTGGCATAATAGACAGATTTTGGATTGGGGTGATTATTGCGCTGACAATTGTTTTAATACATATTTTTCTACGTTAACCACTAAGAAACTTCCCACTTTTATATCTGATTTCGCTGATGTATTTTCTGAAGGTGGATGTCAGGATTTACCCCCACATCGGGAATACGATTGTCCTATCAATCTTATCCCCAGTGCGAAGTTGCCCAAATCTAGGCTGTATAACCTTTCTGGACCTGAGAGAACGGCCATGAAAGAATATATTGCTGAGAGTTTGGCTAAAGGACACATAAGACCTTCCAAATCTCCAGTGGCAGCTGGGTTTTTTTTGTAAAGAAAAAGGACGGAACTCTTAGGCCATGTCTGGATTTCCGTGAACTCAATCGGATTATTGTCCGTGATCCTTACCCCCTTCCTTTGATTCCCGATTTGTTTAACCAGATTGTTGATGCCAAGATGTTCTCCAAGTTGGACTTAAGGGGGGCATATAATCTGGTCAGGATCAAGGAAGGGGATGAATGGAAGACTGCTTTTAACACTCCTGAGGGCCACTTTGAGAACCTGGTCATGCCTTTTGGGTTGACCAATGCTCCTGCTGTCTTCCAGCATTTTGTTAATGACATTTTTCATCACCTTGTGGGGAGGTTTGTAGTCGTGTATTTGGATGACATACTAATCTATTCTCCAGATATGGTGACACATCAGGATCGCGTTAGACAGGTGTTGCAGATCTTAAGAGATAACAAATTGTACGCAAAATTAGAGAAATGTGTTTTTGCTGTACAAGAGGTGCAATTCTTAGGATACCTGCTGTCATCTTCAGGTTTTCGAATGGATCCAGAGAAAGTCCGTGCTGTTTTGGACTGGGATCGACCTGAAAATTTGAAGGCTGTTATGTGGTTTTTGGGGTTCACCAACTATTACCGAAAGTTTATTAAGAACTATTCAACAATAGTTAAACCCTTAACTGACATGACTAGGAAAGGGACAGATGTCTCAGTGTGGTCTGATGCAGCATTGCGAGCCTTTTCCACTGTGAAGGAGTGCTTCTCTTCTTCCCCTATTTTGGTGTAGCCAGATGTGTCACAACCTTTCATTGTGGAGGTTGACGCATCCGAGGTGGGGGTAGGAACAGTTTTGGCACAGGGTCCATCACCAGGTAAATGGCGCCCATGTGCCTTTTTCTCGAAAAAACTCTCTGCTGCGGAGAGAAATTACGATGTAGGTACGATGAGAGTTACTGGCCATTAAGTTGGCTTTTGAGGAATGGCGTCATTGTTTGGAAGGGGCGATTCACCCAATCACGGTATTCACAGATCACAAAAACCTGGCTTACCTTGAGTCGGCGAAACGACAACCTGAGGCCAGATGGTCTTTGTTCTTCACCAGATTCAATTTCATTGTCACGTATCGTCCTTCAAAGAGGTGGTGATTTTGAAGATTCGAGCCCTATACTGTCTGAAGGAGTGGTGATATCTGCTCTTTACCCTGTTCTTGAGGCTAAGGTGTTTGAGGCCCAGGGAGACGCACCAGAGTCTTACCCCCTGAGAAATTGTTCCATCTAAATTGCATCATAAGGTGTTTGAGGAGCATCACTGTACGGTGCTTGCGGGACACCCTGCAAGTAAGTCCACTGTCGACCTCATCTCTCATAGATTCTGGTGGCCAGGGCTGCGTAAGTGTGTTGAGAACTATGTGTCGGCCTGTAGTATCTGTGCACGCGCTAAGGTGACACATACTCGACCTTCTGGACCTCTACTCCCGTTGCCCATCCCTTCCAGACCATGGACTCACTTGTCTACGGACTTTATCACTGATCTGCCTAATTCGTCTGGAAAGACAGTTATTCTGGTGGCTGTAGATCGGTTTAGTAAAATGGCTCACTTTATTGCATTGCCCGGACTCCCTAATACTAAAACCCTTACACAAGTGTTTGTTGACAACATTGGGAAACTTCATGGCATTCCCACTGATGTGGTCTCTGATCATGTCCAGATTCTGGAAGGCGTTCTGTACTCGGCTCGGGGTACAACTGTCTTTTTCCTCTGCTTTTCACCCTCAGACAAATGGACAGACAGAGCGTACTAATCAGAGTCTGGAGACTTACTTGAGATGTTTTGTCTCTGAGAATCAGGAGGAGTGGTCCTCGTTTTTGTCTCTGGCGGAGTTTGCCATAAACAATCGTAGACAGGAGTCCACTGGCAAGTCGCCGTTTTTTGGTGCATATGGGTTTCACCTGCAGTTCGGCACTTTTTCTGGTTCAGACACCTCTGGTATCCCTGAGGAAGAACGTTTTTCGTCATCATTGTCATCTATATGGCCGAAAATTCAAAGTAACTTGTTAACTATGGGCAACAAGTACAAACGTGCGGCTGACTGGAAACGTATGAATGGTCCAGACCTAAGAGTGGGTGATTCTGTGTGGCTGTCCACAAGAAACATTAAGTTGAAAGTTCCTTCTTGGAAGTTGGGTCCAAGGTTTATTGGTCCATATAAGATCACTGCCATTATTAATCCTATAGCATTTCGTCTTGAACTTCCTCAGGCCCTGAAAATTCATAATGTATTTCACAGATCTTTGTTAAAGAGATATGTTGAACCTTTGGAGCCATCTCCCTTGCCACCCGCGCCTGTCATGGTGGACGGCAGTTTGGAATTTCAGATCACCAAGACTATTGACTCTCGAGTTCTTCATAGAATTCTTCAATATCTTGTTCACTGGAAGGGTTATGGACCAGAGGAGAGGACGTGGGTACCGGCATCTGACGTGAATGCCAGTCGTTTGGTGAAAGCTTTTCACAGGTCTCATCTGGACAAAGTTGGTTCGGGGTGCCCGTAGGACATTCCTATGACAGGAACAGGTTGGCAACACGTGGTGTAATCTGACATGTTTTCCCTTTGTGTTGTTGGTTTTTACCACACCCTTTTCCCTCAGGTGTTCCTGGTGTGGTAATTGTTCCTCCCCTATTTATTGCTTCTTCTCCCACTATTCCTTGCGGTTTATAGCTTCAGTGTTGTGGTGGTGAGCAGCAGTTTGGTTTCAGCTGAGATCCTGGAGCCTCCATTTCTTCATTGAAAGATAAGTTTCCTTTTCCCTCCTGTTGTTTTGTTATTAGGCCTTAAGGAGACTCCTGTTCGTCTTTCCTTTTGGAGGAACAGGTAGACAGATTCCTGTTTCTAGGGTCCTATAGAGTCAGTTCGGTGTTTAGTTTCCTGTGTATGAACTTGCCTATATTTGAGGCCTGTTCATACTGGTAGATAGACAGGATTTGAGCCATGGTTTCCTGTAGGAGGTATCCATCTTCCTTCCTTAGTTTCTAGGCCTAATCTCCTTTCCCTCCTATGCTTGGTTTGGATTCCCCCCCACACCTGCGCGTGACACATGGTAATATCTCCATAAGCAAATAAAACTTAATTACCAAACTTTGTGTATTTGTCTAATTTTGAATTTGTTCATATATTCCCATTTTTATGTAGTCATGTTTACTGGTGTCCATCATCATATATCCAATGTGGTAATTGATCCAATCAAAAGAATGATGGAAATGAGCGAATTGCTGAAAACTGAATTTGTTAAAAAATCAGACTTCTTAAGCAGCTGGGCCAATAGACTCTTCCCTCCCATTTGGGTCATCTCACCTGCACTATTGTTTAGAGTAGCCTTGCAAGCCCAGAGGCTCTGCCACTGCTATCGGAGCAGTGAACATGCCGGCTGTGCATGTGCCACTCATGTTTGGATACACCTGAAAGTGTAGCTGCACATGCACAGACAGCGCCTACGCTATTCAGGTAGCAACAGCAGAGCCTCATCACTTGTACCGCTTTTTGGAGCAGTGCCACAGGTGTGAGATTGACAGGCCAGGAGTGATATCTGGCCCTATCAATCAATTAGAGGGGGGAATGTCTACTGAAGAGGGCCAGACCGATTTTTGAATGAACTGGATTCGTACAAATCTGTTCGCTCATCACTAATGGAAATCTTCCCAAAAGTGACTTTGATCAACTCATCCTGAATTTGAAAATATAGCAACAAAGACGGTTCTATTTCAGGTTGGCAAAAGAGGTCACCATTATCAATCTTCTGTGTTCAGAAGCTCCATCTGGTGTTTTCTTTTTGGTGGTGGACATTTATTCAGGCTATTTACATAGTTGCCAATAGTGCTGAATTTGAAGGGACTGTCCAGGGCTGACAATGGGTGGGACTAATGTAAGTGGCCATCCCCAAGGCAGGGCTTACCTGCAATGTTGGTAAGTATGTAGTTACTTCCTCATTCACTGCCACACCTCTAGTTTAATGACTAACATACCTATGAAGGATGCAGAGGTAGCAGTCATACCTAGGTCTGGGTCCCTAAAGTGGCCCCAAAGGCATCTCTTCCATATTAGAAGGCAAGGTCCTGTTATATATTTACACTGTAGGCAAGAAATTTTAAAGGGTTGTCCTGCCACTTACATTTTTTTTAAATTGGCCAGCATGCTTCAAAATCATAGAAGAAATAATACTCATGTTACCGATTCCACACTATACCTGTTTTGACACTTCCTGGCTACCCCACCACTCTCTAATCCCTGCTCCCTCTCTACACAGACATGTGACTACTGCAGCCAATCACTTGCTGTGGTGGTTCACCATTGTGGCTAATAATTGGCTGAGGAAGAGCAGGAAGTAAAGATACCCAGGAAGCATCAACATCGGGGTGGAGATAGGTTAGATACTTCTTTTGTCACTTTAAAGCATTTGGGGGTAGAGTCATCAAACTGGTGTAAGGGATAACTGGCTTAGTTACCCAGAGCAACCAATCAGATTTCACCATTCATTTTCCAAAGGAGCTCTGAAAAATGATAAACACTCCCCCTTGATGTTTTTGGATAATCCCTTACTTACATCTCTGAGCCTCTGAGGATGATCATGGAATAAAGCACAGCTTACAAGAGGAATGCAATACTGTCTGCAATATATTTAGAAATTAGTGATATTTTTTTCATTTAGAATTTTTTTTAGTTGCTTCTTTCTTTATACATTTTTTATGTACGGTAATAGTTCATGTAGATGGGATATTTGCTATAGTATGATTGTGCTATTTATGGTACCATGGATCATTTTGTTATGGTAAGATCTTTTGCAATGGTGTCTAGAGAGTTAATAGCTGTTTCAAAAATAATTTGCAGTGTTTCAAAAATAAAATACCCTTTTCATCATGTTTTTTAGTGCCGCGCTCTATGGGGCCTTCCGGGAATAACTCTTTAAACAAAACTGTATATTCGACACTGTGACTTCGGCTTGACATGTATAAAGTAGAGATGTATGTACGTGGCATTTAAAGTAGCACTAATTTCCAGCGCAGTCAGAAGACTTCTATCACTATGTTTATACATTAAGAGATTAACCAGGATTTGAAAGTCCATAACAATTTTAGCTCATATAAAGCACGCCTATATGCCCTAACCTGCTATGTGATAATGGATGCTCTGGTCTCTGCTGGATTAACTACAGTTCATTTCTCGCATGCGACTCTGCACTTTATCACACTTGTATTATGGCATATTCCATGTCTGTATTGACAAATGTTGTGCAAATTCCAGCCAGAATGTTGAATAAAAATGTCAGTGTTTGCCTACTAGTTGTCTTATCAGTGTATTGTGGTTTATGCTTATCATCAGCTTGAGACCAGAATTTACAAATATGTTCATATATGTACACAGTCGAGTCACATTATTATGACCACCAGATAATATCCAGAGTAACCACCCTGTGTTAGATCGGTTGGGAGTAACTTACTAAGGTCCTGGTAGGTTGTCACAGGCATCGGGAGCCACGTTGAGTGCAGTGCATCCCACAGGTACATGGGGAGCATCCCTAGAGCGAACACGATGATCGAGGTGGTACCACAGATGCTCAGTTGGGTTCAATTCTAGGGGATTAGGGGGCCAGGGTAGTATTTGGAAGTCTTGGTCATGCTCTTCCAACCATCAGACATTTCTAGCTGTGTGACATGTCGCGTTGTCTTGCTGGAAGATCCCATCTGCCTCAGGGAAGACAATCAGCATGTATGGGTGTACATGAACCGCAAGGATGGATTCATACCCCAATCAGTTGAGAGTGCCTTCCACATGGATGATTGGTCCTAGAGAATGCCACAAAAACATTTACCCAGACCATAATGTTGCCACCACCAGCTTCTGTTCTCCAGCAATGGTTGCAGGGTGTTTATTCTCTGATGCTTCTCATCTGACACGCCAACATCCATGTTTTCCATGAAGCATAAAACGGGACTCATTTGAGAAGTCAACTCTTTGCCAATCAGAGGCCTTCCAATTCCAATTGCAATGCAAATTGAAGCCTTTTTTAACGGATGCCTTTCTGAAGATTATAAATGGTCCCTTTGACTTGTATGGATGCTGTGAGGCTATGAAAATGGACAAAATAGGACATGTCCTATTTCTGACAGTCAGTATTCACGGTCTGTTGAAATAACGGATATGTCATTATATTATAAAAAGTCTGTTGTAGGGCCGTTTTTTTGTTGTGGATAGGGAATTATGAGTTAGGCTAGTTTCACACTAGCGTTTCTATATCCGGCTGGCTGTTACGGCAGGGAATGGCCTATTGGATCTCGCTGTATTCCGACATTGCTGAAGCTACTGCCTTGCCATGTGGCCCCATTAATTGTAAACAGGACCGGTGAAGATCTGGCCGCAACCCGGCTAATATGCAGAGAATCAGCCAGACGAAAACTGCTTTGAGTCTAGGAAAATTTGCCTGGTTGTGGCTGGATCTCCACCGGCCCAATTATAGTTAATGAGACCAGCAGGTATCAGGTAGCACCTGGCAATTCCGGAGCCAGGCATCTGTGGTAGGCTGCTCCCTGCTGCAACAGCCTACTGGAGATGTCTAGAGTTAGTGTAAAAATAGCATTAATAGAGAAGGGTCTCTCAATTAGGACACTAATTTGTTATCTAGAGAGCATGGTGGTCTAATGGTTAGCACTGGTTTGAATCTGACCAACCTTCCAAATTTAGGTTCTTGGGTTTCTGTGAGTTCCCCCCACATCTTCATGCCCGAGACATGGTAATGACATTGTGAGGACAGGTGACAATCTGAGTAAATAGGATGAGGAGAGAAGCTACAACAAGCATTTCCCATTGTGGATGATGCCCAGCCTGTTGATTTTGATGGTTATGCAATAATCCTTCATTTTCCCTTCAGTGGTGCCATAGGGAAATTGAGGTGAGGTGTTCATGCTAAAAGAACAGATTGTTAAAGGAGTACTCCAGAAAAACTGTGTTATGACTAGTCCATACCTAGCCTCCGGACTCCTCCACAACTTCTTTTACAATCGGCTTACTACCTGTAGTTCTTTCATCAGAATTTCTCCTCATATCCTCATATTGTATCCATTTGGTCAGAAGATAATTGGTGTAGTCAGTACAAATGCTGAGGCTATTCCATTTACATGGACCCTCTGCCAGGCTCTACGATCTGACGAGGGCAGGCACATTCAGCTCAGGGTGGCTTTGACTGATCAGGACATCTGTTAGTGATGTTCTTTTAATTTTGGAGTCCTGCTCCTCAAGGATCCCACCAACTTTAAAATTGATCATTGGTGCCTGACCAGTGGGATACCCTGTGACTAGCTTATTGTCAAGTGACTGATATTATCCAAAGTGGTGAAAACTTTTATTTTATTTATTTAGTTTATGCACTTATATAGCACTACTATATTCCGCACCACTTTACAGATATTAGCATCATGCTGTCTCCAATGGAGCTCACAATCTAAGTTCCCTATCCATATGTCTTTGGAGTGTGGGAAAAAAACAGAGTAACCAGAGAAAACCCACACGAACACAGGGAGAACATACAAACTCCATGCAGATGTTAGAGTTTGTATGCAAGGCACCAATGCTAACCACTGAGCCACCATGCTGCCTTTAGCATGTTACGTCTTTTTACTGCTGTTTAGCTTTCTTCATTGAAGTCAATAGGAAGAAATAAAATAGCTCACACTACTTTTTGCTTGTTTTTGGCCAAAAATGCGCTGTTCTCAGAGGCAGATCAACCCAATGATCTACCTCTGGTTTGGCTTAGACAGATTTTAGCTGTGTGAACCTAGCCTAAAGATACCTGTTATATCTGTCTTGCTTCTAATTATGTTGCTTTATCATCACTAAACATTTTTTATGTTTTCATTTTTTTTAAATTTTACAATGTATTTAGCTGAAAATCCAAATGGTTTCATTTGGCATCAAGTATTTCTAAGATGATTTTTCCAAACCTTGCCACTTTAGTTAGTGTACAAAGATGGATTAACATGTAGTCTAAATAATTTATTGCACTAACATCCTGGATTTTATATCCATTTTTAAAAGCAGGCAGCTTCAGCAATAATAGCTGCTTTTAGAAAAGTACAAATAATGTGCTTAAACTACTCGCAGACACACAGTGGAACTTTTAATAAGTGAAGGTCAGTAAGTCATTTATCAATGGGGAGGCTTTAAAAAAAAATCTAAATCCTTGCACTCAGATGGTAAATCAAGAGTAACCCAACTGCCCCCTGTGTCATGTCTCTGTCTCTGTTTTCTGTCAAAAGAAAAAAACAGACTTGTACTCAGAGCCCTCTAAGAAGCTCTCCAACTACGTCTCCCCATGAAGAAATGTTATATACTTACATATGTTTCCCGTTCTGCAGCAAGAAAAATATGAATTACTCTATGGCCATCATGACTACTGTCTGTGTCATAACTGGGGCTTGAGCACGTTTGGTAGAATACTACTATAATTTGTTGCACATGTTGTTACTTCACATTTGTCTAACATATTATTGGGCAAACATAAAACATGTTTAAAGGAAGTCTGTCAGCAGTTTTGACCTTGTAAAACTACAGGTAGGAGGCAAGGAGAGCTGGAAACACATTATTTTTGTGGGGCTGTTATCAGGGGTAGTGTAAATATGAACTTGTATTCTTCTAGGTTCTGCTCCATATTTGTAAAGTACTCTCTGCCTTGAGCTGCTTTACATCCCCTCCTCTCTTCTCTGATTGACACATGTTGCAATCTCCTAGTTGGATGCTACAGATGTCACTCAGAGCACAGGGGAGGGACTGGAAAGCAGCTCAATGACTTTGCTTGAACTTCAGTTATCATCCTCAGCTTGTAACTGATAGATGCTTTAACAAAGCATAAAGACCAAGGTTGTCCTCATGGACAAACTATCATATAGCAGTTGATGTCCTCATCCTGGCTCACAATCTAATTTTCCTATCTCAAACACACATGTGCCAGTTTGTTTTTGGAGTGTGACATACCTCCCACCCGTCCTGGATCCAGCGGGACAGTCCCGAATTTCAGTGGCTGTCCCGGTACGGGGAAGTATGTCCCGGTTTATGGCAGCTGTCCCTGCGTCCATAGGACGCAGAGACAGTTGCCTGTATGCAGGCTGGACTGTCCCACCGGGGAGCAGGTGAAATCCCCAGTGGGCCCCTTGCCTGCACGCTATTCTTAAACACAAGCGCCATTGCCTCTCACTGTAATAAGCAGTGCAGCGCTCACTACAGGGCCAGCAATGGGCTTCATTTCTGAGATCTCACCAATTCTTGTACAGCTGTGGAAGCACTGTGGGCCCCGCCTCCTGACCTGTAAGTGCGCACATCATCACACTGATGACGCTGCACAGACACAGAGCGGGAGCAGCCCTGCTGCCCGCCTATACTCTGAGTTCAGAATGCAGCGGCGGGATCTTAGCGTGTGATGACCAGGCAGCCACAGAAGAGAAGCACAAGGAGATACTTCAAATAAAGCAAGCTAAGAAGTATGTCCAGACCAGTATCCTCCCAGTCTAATAGGTATTTAATGCTTAAAAAAAGTCAGCATATACACTCTCCTCCCCTATGGAAACTACATGCGAGAGCATACAAGAGCACCCGAACAATGCGTAAAAACAGGAGGAGCTCTGTTGGGGAGCTCCCAACTCCCCCCGACAGATGATCATTTTTCTGACAGCTATGAAATGTGAATGTTCTGCTCAAGATCTTAGGTTACTATTCTGCTCATTAGAGGAGGTGGCTGGGTATTTTCTAGATGAGACTAGGGCAGTATTATTTCATTGGCACTAGTGCGTGAGCATGTAGTTGGCACAGATATATTGATACTATTGTGGTTGGTATGGCTGTATGAGTGCTACTCTCTAGCTTCAGTTCCTTATGGTCCATTTAGACGTAAGTGTTTTGCAGTCTGCAAATTGCAGATCCGTAAAACACGGATACCAGCTGTGTGCTAGCTGCTGACCAACTGGGGTCAGAGGCACATGTAGTCAGGATACAGACAGATAACAGGGTGTGTGAATCCAAGAAACAGTCTAGAGGTCAGGTCAGGTGGCTCAGGGTCAATACGGTGAACAGGTGAGGTGAGGTGACAGTCAGTCGGGATCCAGGAAACTGACATAAAATGATACACAGACAGACAAACAGTTTTGCAGGACCTAGTAAGCAAGTAAAACCAAAATGAATCTAATGGATTGTTCAGGCAAGGGGTGGAAGAAACAGCCCAGCATATATAGGAAGGCTATTGAGCTCATTAGTCAAATAGATGAACACAGAGAAAATGGGAAATTAACCCTTGCAATGCTGTAGGGAGAGGTTCAATAAATAGACACTAATGCACACACTTAAAGTAGTGAGGCTGCAGCTGGCAGCACTGCACATAGAAGTCTGGTGGAAGGCCACAGGCAGAGGCTAGGTGAGTGATATGTCACCAGTGCCCATTCCCAATTGAGATGGGAATGGAACATCACCATGACACCCACCAGATATTTCAGTTTTCATAAGATAGCGGTTATCTTTGTGGGTTTGTTCATCTTTGGAAAGTCCCTTGGTCTTATTTTTAACAGAATATTCTTAGAATGAGATCAGCACTAAACATTTACCCACAGACCTGACCACAGTAGTGCTATATATGCTGTCAATTCCATAAGGCAGTGGCCCCCAACCTTTTTTGCACCAAGGCCCGGTTTCTCGCTAGACAATTTCCCCAGGCCCCTGGGGGGGGGGGGGGGGGCGCTGCGGTTGTTGGGGGGCGGAGCATAGTGCCCCCCACACAGTAGTTATACCAGTATAGTGCCCCCCACACAGTAGTTATACCAGTATAGTGCCCCCCACACAGTAGTTATACCAGTATAGTGCCCCCCACACAGTAGTTATACCAGTATAGTGGCCCCCCACACAGTAGTTATACCAGTATAGTGCCCCCCACACGGTAGTTAGAGTAGCATAGTGTCCCCCACACAGTAGTTAGAGTAGCATAGTGCCCCCACACAGTAGTTAGAGTAGCATAGTGCCCATAGTGCTCCTCTCCTTCAGTTTTGTAAAATAATAAAAAAAACTAATATTTATACTTACCTCCATCAGCCTGGCAGCGCTGCGATGCAGGCCTCCTCCAGCCTGTGTCCCGCTCTGCATGGCTCAGGCGGCGCGATGACGTCATCGCACCGCCTGAGCTGGCCTCTGATAGGCTACAGGCACTAGGCCTGCAGCCTATCAGAGGAACGGGCAGGGGAGACGCCTCTCCCTGCCCCACCGCAGCACAGGCATCTGTATCGCCGTCCTGAGTACGGCGATACAGATGACTATGGAGATGAGCGCTTCCACAATGGAAGAGCTTATCTCCTTGTCCCCTGCCACCGCCGCGGCCCGGCAGACATCGATTCAGGGCCTGGTCCTGGGCCGCGGCCCGGTGGTTGGGGACCGCTGCCCTAAGGTACTAAGGGAAATACCCTTTGTGGTAACAGGTTCTTCCAGATCATTTTCTCATCTTCATCCAATGACATCCTCCCTATTTATTTGCACCTTCTCATTTGTATCTAATCCTGCATCTTAATGGTCCTTCCATGGGTTGTACCCGTACGCAATAAAGACTACGCCAATGTCTTCTCACTGCCTTGGATTTAGGATAGAAATCAATTTTAACTGCTTAGAAATCCATTCTTGTTGTCTTGTTGTTAACAATAAAGCCTCTTTGTGTGCCTTCAGTGTTAGTATCTTCAGTTTTGCCCTAAAAAAAAGTAAATTCCTGGAATACATTGATGCCATATGTCAAGGATATGCCATTCATGTCTATTGATTACGGATCTCTAAAAAATGTAACCCAATATAATGAGGTGGTAGCAGGGGTGCACCTAGCCTTTCTGCAGCCTGAGGCGAAAACTAAAACAGGGCACCCCACCCCCCAAAGCCCCTCTTGCCCCTACCTGGTGCTGCCTGAGGCGATCGCCTCTCCTGGCCACATTGGTAGAAACCCTAGGAAAGCACCATTCTACTATGTCTCCTGTCTGCTCTACACAGCTGATGGGCCAATGGTCATCCATTCACTATAAATAATCATCCATGTAGACTTCAGAGACGGCAGAGTTAAGCACAATGGGCCAGATTTACCAATTCTATAGATAGCGTACATTTAGAAAGGTTATATAGACACATTTTTCACAGTGGCTCAGACTGGATGATACATTTGGTGCACAGATAGACAAATTTCCACCAATTATTGTTTGCCTTAGTTCAAAACAGAATTTTGGTACAAGTTTGGTGCAAAATGTTATTAGGCTGTGAAGCTATACCGCTTTCCTGCTAAGCCAAATCCCTACCTCACTCTAGATGTGCTAAACTGCACTACGTTTTGCTGCAGTTTACACAAAAAGTCTAGGTGCACTCACATTAGTAAATATGGGCCAGTGAGGGCAAAATGTATGTTTTTCTGCCCTATTTTGTTTAATAATTTTCCATCAAAACTGTAACTCTAAAATCCTAAATGTTGTCCCTTTGGTGGAAGTGTCCCATCGCTGGTGAGTCCATATTCTGATATATTGGATACCATGTATACTCTGGCTCAATGTCCGTTCAGCTTCTCCTGTATTGAGTATATAAATACGAGTGTTTCCTGTACCATCTTCTTTTTACTTCATCTCATCAGAGTAGAGAAGGAGTTGCTGTTCCTTATAGCATGACGAAAGTAACTTTAAGTGGAGTAATAGGCTTGCATAAACCAAGGATGCTCCTGTGTGTTTTCCATGCTCTTCATGGCATTCTCCAACATTTCAGCTTCAATATCTTTTGCTTTCACTCCACAGTGTCAGGCTACATCATCATTTTGGACTACTAGGTGCTTTGGTGCCAATAGCAGATCCAAATAAGTGAAGTCTCCTCACCAAAAACCTTAAAGGTGTTTTTTATGGACTTTACGATTGATGGTCTAACAGGACTGAGCTGCAGTACCAGGTACAGTCACAAGTGTACGTAAGTGCTGTTCCTGGACAAACAATGAAGGGGATGTAAAGCTCATTCAGTTTGCAGATCAACTGGGAGGCAAAAGTCATACCCCCACAATACAAAAATTAATGGGCTGTCCTTAAGATCGGCCTTCAATATTAAAGTCTTTAAAAATCCCTTAAATCCTGGTTGTCTTTATTATTTTTAAAACCACATGTTCTCCAAATATCCAAAGGGGTTCTCCAGGCCTGTACCTAAAGTATCTTTCAGCTAGCCTGTTGACAGGAGACGCTTTGAGCAGTACTAGTCCTTCCATCACTCCGCAGATTCTGTGATCCTGATTCAGGGCGCGTGATTGTCCAACTGGTTCCTGGCTTTTCCTCTGACAACCAGATCCTCTTTCTTGAGTTGTGATATCAGAGGAAGGGCCTACAGCCAGTTGGACAATAACATGATCTTAGCTGGGATCACAGAATTGGAGGAGTGACAGAAGGATCAGTACAGATCAAAGCATCTCCTGTCCACAGGTTAGCTGAGAGAGATGTTTTAGCTACAGACCCGGAAAATTCCTTTAAATTAAGTCATATGTTTTCCATTGGTTCTTCATTTCAATCATTTATCTAATTTTATGTTAAAGGGAACCTGTCACATTGTGCTCTCAGTCCTATCTGTGAGTAGCATATTACAGAGCAGGAGGAGCTGAGCAGATTGATATATAGTTCAGTGGAAAAACATTCAGCTTTTGTTTTACAGTTCTGACGTATCATTCAAGCCAATGTTGACCGCTGAGTCCTGTGATTGGCTGCAGCGGTCATGGGAACAAGCCGCTTCCTGGTCCTGCAGGGGCTAGAAGTGGCCAGGAATGCAGAGAGGTGAGTGGTGTTTTTTATGTTCAGGGGTTCCGGTTAGGAATCCAGAGTTTGTCAGTTCCAAGGCTGGATAACCCCTTTAAAGTGTAGGGTTGAGGAAAGTAAGAATAATCTAACTATTACTTTGTTGCTTTTTTGTGTCATTTTTATATTAATATATTTATTGATTGATATTTCATCAACTGATATGTGCTTAATAAGACATGAAATAAGTCCTTATATTGCAGAGTACATAGGTGATCCTACAATGGACAGATACTTATACTGTACAGGGGCGTAGCTATAGGGAAAGCATAGGAAGCGACTCAGAAGGGGCCCACCCAGGAGGAGGACTGAAAGATCAGTATATACAGTATATACAGGAAACAGACTGAGTCGATGCCGGGCCTCATCTTAGAGAGCGATCTTGACTAGCCACAGGAGTGGGTTCCAAAGAAGTTGCTGGGGGGCCCCCATACAATATATTTGCTGTGGGGACCAGTCATTTCTAGTCACTCCACTGATACTGTATATCTCGGCATAGCTCTGCATTATCTTATAAACAGATGTATCTTATGCACATAAATGCTCAGTTCCCTGTGGCTATTCAAAGCCTGGCAAATTTGGAATTTATGCCTAATCCAAAAGGTGCGTCCAATAGTTGATAAATTCATAGTATGCAAGCATGTGTTGTCGGGAAGTCTACACATGGGTTTCATTAAAGGTCCCAATATAAATTCCCCAGTATTGGAGAAGGCGTACTTAACTCCTGAGCTTGTTATATAATGACTATCCCCAACGTATATCTAAAGTATGTTAATGCTCCTGTTATGATGAGTTGTGTTGTATCTTTTAGATGTGACATTTTTCTGCATAGCATTAAGACAGTTTGACATTTAAACTACATCTTAAAATATATCTCCAAGGTGTAAAGAACTAAACAAAAGGATTGACCTTTGCTAAGTTCTCTTCATTGCCAGCAATATCTCTTTGAAATCCTGGAGAGGCTGTTCTGAGAATAGCAGAGTATGTACCGATCACAGCGTGGGGGTATAAATAAAAGTGATGATTGTTCAGCGTTGTCCATTTAATATCCCTTTCTCTGAGATAAACATTTATCACACACACATTTTCTTGATGATGGATAGAAAATTGCACAATCATTACCTAGGAATGAATGTGGACTTTCTAAAAGGGCTGAGGGAAGAGAATAGTCCATTGCGCTGTAATCTCAATCACCATAAACAGCTAAAATCAACACACAGAATCACTATGACTAAAAATTATGAACCCAGTGGCCCTCTGTGTGCTGCTGTACTCACCGTAATAAGCAATGTGGACACGTTATGCTGTTTCATATCATGGATTCAAGGAAAAAAATCTCTGTGTATGTTCTTATAAAATCAGAGGTGCAGTATGGGCTCATAACTGTGAATGGGTGTTGTATTATGGATAGATCCAACACACCAGTGGCGTAGCTAGAAATGACTGGGCCCCACAGCAAATTTTTGAATGGCCGTCACCCCGCCCCCCAGAAACGTCTTCGTAACCTCCTCCTCCCACACAACCCCCACTCCTGTGGCTAGTCAAGATCGCTCTCTCAGACCAGGCCCAGTAGCTGCTCTCTCTGTTTCCTACAGTGTCACTGTATATAATGTCATTGTATAATACTGTTGAGGAGGACCTGGCCACAAAATCTTTTAGTTCTCCTTCTCGGTGGGCCCCTTCTGAGTTTGGGCCCCAAAGCAGCCACTTCCGCTGCTTCCCCTATAGCTACGCCCCTGCAACACACAGATCTATAACTCAGAAACAAATACTCAGATCTACAGAACAGATCTAAAATAAAATGTGCTTCCTGGATAGACCTTTGGTTTCTTGAGACACCAAAAAGCGGCACAACATGCCTCCCCAGCAGTGCCACATACTACAGTGCAGCATAAAATGTCTCAACAGCAGCATCAAACAAACACGAATACCACAGTTCCACACAAAATATCTCCACAGAAGCACCAAATGAATACAACCGTGCATCTCCAGCAGTACTAAATGCCACAGTGCAGCACAAAATATCTCCCCAGAAGTGGCAAATGTATACCACAGTTCAGCACAAAATACCTCTCCAGGAGTGCCAAATACCACAGTGCACTGCTAAATTAATAACACAAGACATCACGGACAGCAGCATTGTTCCCTTTCCCATCCCTCCCCCAATGACAGAATTATTGTCCCCCTTCCCACCTTTCCCCCACTAAGAACAGTATTGTTCCCTTTCCCACCCCACTCCCAATGACAGCATTATTGTCCCCCTTCCCACCTCTCCCCCACTAACAGCAGCATTGTTCCCTTTCCCACCCCTCCCTCAATGACAGCATCATTGTCCCCCTTCCCACCTCTCCCCCACTAACAGCAGCATTGCTCCCTTCTGAACTCTCCCCAACTGGTAGCAGCATTTACCATTAAATGATCCTACTACTTGCCCACTGGCTGCAACACTTCCTCCATTTCTCATCCCTCCCAGACTGAAGTGACGGCTGGAGACCTGTCAAATCTCTTAACCCCCCCTCTAGGCTGCAGATGGAATTCTCACTGGGTTAATGAAGTTTGGTTATGTGACCATAATGTCACATCATGTTTGAGAAAGACTCCTGAGTGGGTCGAACCATCACATATTTTTATTATGCTGAATTAATAAAGCTCACTGGAAATTTTAAAGCCCATGTAGATGCTATCACGTCCTACTGTTTCTGGTAACAGAACCTTTTTGTATTCCATTACCATTTGTTCCTGTTTAGGGTTATGAATGCTCGGAATGGACTGTGGACTTTGCTTTTTGTGGACTACATGATCGCAGCAGATCCTTCAACAAGGGAAACTTCAATGTATGGCTGGCATTATCAGTGTTATTTCTGCTTTCACACATATGGGTCTGCTTCCCCATATCACCGTTTGCAGTATAAAATTAATTGTATCAGAAAAAAAGAATCATGGGGTGTCTATGGTATTGCAGCTCAGTCCCATTCATTCAAAGGATAAGTTGCAAAACCAGATCTTTTTTTCACTAATCCTGGACAAGTCCTTTAAGACCTATGGACAATTTAGGTTTCGTTGGCCAGGAAAGTCCAATACAGCAATGGCAGCCAATCCATACGTGCTAGATTAGAACCACAAGAATTACAAGACTTTGACGGTCATTTCGTTTTCTTCCGTAATTACTCCCAGCAGGTCTCATGTATTGCTAAAGAAATGTGCAAAGATAGCGATGAAACGAGTACGTGAGAACTGAGTGCATTCCGGGAAGAACTCAAAGCAGCTTTGAAAAGCCATTTGTAATGGTTTGTCTTGTTCTTGCCAATAAGATATCAAATTGGGTTCCAAAAAGGGAAAGATAATTGATCCCCATAAACAAATCTAATTCTAGTAATCTTGAGTTATCAGTGCATTAAAAAAAATAATGGCAGTAGATGATACGGAAAAACAATCAGATTTCTTAAATTTGATGGAAGAGTCAGACATTGAGGTCAGGAGCTATATTTGGCGATGTGTAAAGACCACTTGCATCGATTAAATTGAATGCTCTGAAGAAAATTAAAAAGTCTCTGACAAGAAAATAGAGGGGTATTACATTCCTCGTGTCATCTGCATTTTTCATTCGTCGCCTCACACTAGAAGGATGGTACATAATTGTAGGTTTCAGCTGACGGGTGTACACGGAGTATACATACAGCAGTTAACCAAAGCAAAATGGATTCGACTTAAAATTCTTTATTTTAAATATATGAAACTTTAATCACTGTTCAACACAGATTTTTTAACTAATCTTATCTACGAGGATGACGCAAAAATTATCTGCACTGGCTGTAGAATTTATTTTAATATACTTTCAGAAAAGACAAATGCATCATTTCTCGACATAAACTCCCAAGTCACTTGAACGTGTTACGTCGGTTCATTTGTGACTTCGATGCGAGAAACAATTACCGCCTCACTTTTGATTGCACGAAAGAAGAGCAGCGGGCAGTCATGACTTTTTTGTGGTCAGAGGGTGTTTCAGTATTAATCAAAGATTTTGTGCACAGTATAGAAAAAGTGTTTTGTCGTGAAGAAGTGGTAGAGATGAATGGGTAGAGGACGTCATGGAAGGTCACACAAGTGTTCACCATAAAAGTAGGAGCCAGATGCCTATCCACGACTGATGACCACGTTGCACTCGCACATGAACTGATTCTGTTTGATAGATGAGTGACAGAGGACTATGTGGCCCTACAAGATCGAAGATTCACATCTCTGAGGATGAGGTGAAGAGAGAGGTGCATTCATGGCTCGCAGCTCAGCCTAAAACATTTTTCAATGAGGGAATATGAAATCTTGTTGACAGATGGAAAAAAGTGTATTGAAAGTGTATGAGCTTGCAGTACTACTGTACTACTGTATTTTGAATAGCACATTACACATGCACTGCGTCCTTTCCATTTACTGCTGAGGGACCTTAGGCTACTTTCACACTAGCGTTTTTAAATTCCGGTATTGAGTTCCGTCATAGGGGCTCAATACCGGAAAAAAACGCTTCATTCATTGTCAATGGGGCAAAACTGAACTGAAGACAACGGAATGCTCCTGAAAGCATTCCGTTCCGTCTTCAGACCGGAGAACGGAGTTTTCTCTCCGGTCCAGGCATCTGCACCAAGCCGGATCCGGAATGACCCCCAATGCAAGTCAATGGGGACGGATCCGTTTGGTGTGACACACCAGTAATCCGGATCTGTCCTCCATTGACTTGCAATGGGGGGTCATTCCGGATCCGGCTACACAGAAATACATACATACAGACATACATACTCACATACTCCAGCCCGGGACGCCGGCAGCACGTCTTCACGCGCCTCCTGCGTGCAGCTATGACGTTTCCCCACTGCGCCCAGCAGAGGGCGCTGTGGGGAATCGTCATCACTGCGCGCAGGAGGCGCGTGAAGACGTGCTGCCGGCGTCCCGGGCTGGAGTATGTAAGTATGTATGTGTTTGTGTGTGTATGTCTGTATGTATTGCTGTCTCAATGTCTGTCAACATGTGTGGGGCCGGAGCGCTGCTCCAGCTCCACACATGTATCAGCGTTAGCACGGATCCATTGGCACCCTTTAGGTGCCGGATCTGTGCTAACGCTAGTGTGAAAGAGGCCTTAGCTGAACCAGTGCTCAACCATTTTCAGAAGTCACATTTCCGTAAACGTGGGAATGGCTGCACATGTGTGGCTTGCTCTCCATTCACTTTTGGGTTCCATTCTTGAGATAGGAGAGGACCCTCTAGAAGTGGGACCTAGACTTGCACCTGTCAGATATTTATGGCATATCCTATTGATGTGTCAAAAATGTCCCAGATAGGAACCCCTTGAAGTATTAGCTATGCATTCTTTTCTTCATAAGGTTTTTATATTTTAAATTTGATGCTACTAACTTTGCAGCAATGTGTGTATATGTGTGTATGGAAAGGGGTTGGAGGGCATCAAAAAAACTTTTCACACAGGGCACCAGGTAACCTAAGGCCGTCCCTGAATACCGCCTTCACCTTGTAGTCACCTATCTGTTCAGAAAAGTATATTCTTCTGTAATTTTTTCAGTTGCGCTTATTTGTTAGCAATGTACTTTGCTTATACGCGTCATACATTAGTGAGGTGTAGCTGTCAATCCAGGTTCTGGGAATACAACGTCATGCATTTGTAAGAAATATTTGTTTTGGGCTAATAAATCGGTAATGTTTGCCTTCACAAAGTCCTCCTTTGTCAACCCCTCGCTGTATACAGGTAAAGACGTTTCACTGGGCAGCTGTAAAAACCGCTGCTCTATTACATTCTAGGTGAAAAGGCGAGAATGTCCCCATTCTATTTATAATGAGCTGTATTTCCAGCAGAAAGCAACAAGCTAGGAGCTAACAAGTGGGATCTATTTCCTAACCTTGTCTATGCCATCTGTTTGGAAACTGTCCAGCCAGGTCTGAACACACTGACGTATGTTTGTACTAAACTGTACGTGAAAACATAGACTGTGGTCAACTGAATGAATGGAGTGACCTGGAGTAATCACAGTCCTAATGTTAGCACCTTACCTTACTGCCCCTAACCCTACAAATCTCAGCACAAAGCTCACAGCCTCAGGGGGGTGGTAGAAAATTACACTACCTAAGACTGTATGGGTACATATTCATATATCAGAATATAGAGCTGCAGCTCAAAGTTGGCTGTCATCAGATTTGTACTTATGAAACTGGCTGACCTTTTACATGTGCGCTTGGCAACTGAAGACATCTGTGTTGGTCCCATGTTCATATGCGTCCGCATTGCTGAGAAAATGATGTTTTTTTATACGCAAATGAGCCTCTAGGAGCAAAGGGGGTGGTTGTCATTACATCTATAGGCTCTGCTCTCTCTGCAACTGCTGCGCCCTCTGCACTTTAATTGACAGGACCAGACATGCGCCAATCCCAGACCCATTTACATTGACTGGTCTTGTCAATCTGTACGCAAAGGCATGGCAGTTGAAGAGAGAGCAGAGCCTCTAGGTGTAACAGTAACGCCCCCTTTGCTCTTAGAGGCTAATTTGCATATATTAAAACATGATTTCTGTCAAGCACACATGGAACAGGCCAGTCAGTTTCACAGATGCCTTTTAAGAGGTCTATTTTACAGCCATATTGGTTGTTTGGAAAACCCCATGGGGTGTTGGGGCTCGATACTCCACCGATCTGATAATGATGACCTATCATGACAGCCATATGGGTTCCCCCCCCCACTTTGAGATAGCTTTTCAGAAAGTGAAGGCAAAACAAAATGTATTAGCAGGTTCCATTAATAATAACGAGACAGCACTGTCATTTTCTTGGAAATGATGGGGGTCCTCGTGGTTGAAACCCTATCAATCACAATTTTATTGAATATCAAGTTGAAATGTAATAGAAGTCTTTGTTTGGAAAATCCCATGGTGCCCTGCACCCTACATTTACAGCAAGCTGTTGCAAGGCACAAGAGCTGTGTCCACAACAGGAGAAAAAACATAACTTTTTTTGCAAAAATAATTAAACATTAAAATATTATACACATTTGACACTGCCGTAATCATAAAAATGTTGGCAGGGGTCCAACACCTAGGAGTGCAGTGAGCGGCCTCTTCCTAGGCCAGTGGTGGCGAACCTATGGCACGGGTGCCAGAGGCGGCACTCACCCTTTTCCTGCCATTCATCAGCGCAAGCTGATATACTATATTGGGCTGTAGTATTCAGGTTAAATTGCTCTGTTGGCACTTTGCGATCAATAAGTGGGTTTTGGGTTGCAGTTTGGGCACCTAGCCTCTAACAGGTTCACCATCACTGTCCTAGGCCATGTGATTTCACCATACATCGGTAACATGTCCTAGTTGCAGCTCAGCCCCATTGAAGTGAATGGGGCTAAGCTGCAATACCAATACCAAAACCAAAACTAGTATACTATATACAGTGCTGAACTTGGAATGCTTCCAGGAGCCAAGTGCACTCACCAGAGCTTCGGTAACTAAAAGTCAGTTCACGGGAAGTCAGCCACACAGGAGAGACTGATATTCTGTATGGGTAATGACTCAGGTGCCTATAATGGTTTAAAATATGCGACTGCAATGGAGCTGGGATGAAATAAATTACAGAACTAGAATATTGCTGGTAAGTTTAAAGGGGTTGTCTAAATTAAACAAAAACTTAGTCAACCAATGTACTGTACCTGTGCTAAAATAGCAATAGAAGAGATACATTCCCCTTTTCTCCCCTGCCTCTTCCAGCATTGCGCTCTGGTTCTGTGCACTGCTCACATCATCCTCCAAGTCACTGTTACCTACTCAATGGCCAATATTTGAGGCGCCACTGCTGAGGCCAGTGATCGGCTGCAGCGGTGAACTGTGTGTACGTCACTGCTGCAGCGAGGAAAACAAACCATAGCAAGGAGGATGTGAACACAGCACTGGAAGCAGCAGGGGAGAAAAGAGTTAAGTGTTGTTCCTATTGCTTAGGTTTTGAGGTCCCATATAAAAGGGGTTGTAGTTTGAAAAGACAAATTCTGTCTTCCTGCAGCCACCACAAGAGGGAGCTAACAGCATATGATTTTATTTTTCATACATCATATATATTATATATTAAAGGGGTTATCCATGACTAATGTAAAACATAAAAAAGACATCATATAGGACAAGATGATCTCTTTCTAATAAAGCTAGAACCAGCCCTGTACCTCACATGGATCCAGAGATCTCCACATTCATTTCTCTGCTAGATTTATATCAAGCTGACAGCACAAGGGGAGTGTCTTTTCTGCTGCAGCTCAGGGGGCGTGTCTCAGCTCTCCCTATCACAGCAAAGAAGGCAGCTGAAGGATGAAACTGAGCATGTGCGGCCATCTCAGTGAGCAGGACAAAGAAATGAGAAAAAAACAGCAGGTGGCGCTATACAGATACATTTTATTGAATAACTCAGTGGAAATGCTAAATTTTTAATTACATGCAATTACAAAAGTATTCAGATCCAGGTAGTGGTTTAAAAACTGTAGAATATTTTTCATGGGAACCCCTTTAATGTGTAAACTGTATGTAGTAAATAGTGGTGTGGGCAGACAGAATTTTTTGTTTTAATTCTAAGAAGAAGATGTGGATACCTGTGTCATCAAACAAAACTCCAATTTCTTTAAAGATGTATTAAAAAAAATACTCGGTCCAGAATTTTGGACCTAAAATGGCACGCTGTTAAAAGGTGAACATTTAGCTGTGATTATCTGCAGACGTCCTATTGGAATGTAGCTATTCCCGATGTACTTCATGCTATGTTTTGTGCCTGTAATGTTATGCTATGTTTAGAGAGTGCTGCAAGAAAGATGGCTATATAATAAATCATACACAGTCATAACCAGAATTATTACTCCCACTTCTAGGATTACTGCTTAAAAAAATGTGTGCGCCAACCAACAGATGGCCAGCCATAAAATATAAGAGACATACCCATGTCTATGGTCAATCAACATCTCTCTGTTGGGTCAGCATTTACAGAAACTTTATTTCTTCCCAGATGCAGTAATTTCAACATACATATTTGTAAATGAATGTCCACATTAATTCCAAAGTGCACATTCATATTGAGGAAATGGCGTGGCAATGAATACCTGTACTCTGTCATAATTGGCAATATTCCATGCGCGAATGTTTTCAGTATACCACTTCATTATATAAAATGCATCTTGGCACCAGGAGGTGTGCAGTCAACATAACAACTTTTGACTTGATGATTTCATACAGCTCGCTCCATTATTGCTGCTAATCATGAATCACATTGCCACCAATCAGATCCATGAATACTGTCCTTTCATAAAAAATAATGAATAAAGCAAAAGTTTTAGACTACAGTACTGGGGCTATGGGGCCCAGTTGGGACCATCCCTTCTTCTACTGGGGGAAAACTTGGGGTGGCCAACCTTACAGACACAAAGAGCCAGAAAAAAAAAACGTATGACCACCAGGAGCCACAAGGTATACATTTACACTAATATGCGTGCACACAACAGTATTACTGCAATTGAGTTTTCAAACATTTAAAAGTATATTTAAACCACCTTTCCTACCTGTAATGTAGACAACTTTAGTGAAACTTCTGGGACTCTTTGTTTTTCACAATGTATTTCCAATCTGGCTTGTATTCAGACGTTGCTACTCGAAGCAATTCACACCCTCATGCTCAGATAACCGCCCATGCACAGATGACCACCTTATGCTCAGATAACCGCCCATGCTCAGATGACACCCCATGCTCAGATGACCGCCCTCATGCTCAGATGACACCCGCATGCTCAGATGACACCCCCCATGCTGAGATCGTGTGTGTGTGGAAGGGGGTGATTTGACATAGGGGAGATGTCAGCATGGGGTGTCTGATTTTTGGTGTCTTAAAGGGAACCTGTCATCTCCGAAACACCCCCTGAACTAGAGTAAGTGTTGTATAGTGCAAGTGATGCTGGATCCGAATATTTAAGTTTTATCTTCATACTCACTTCCATTCCGACGCTGTGCTCCCACAAACCAGCAGTAAAATGCATTGAGAGGACTCTTCTTTGAGTCCTCTCCATTATGTGAGTGAGCATTAGAGTCCACTGAGTGCATTTTACTGCAGGTTTGTGGGAGCACAACATCAGAATGGAAGTGAGTATGAAGATAACAATTACATAACCAGACTCGACGTCACTTACACTATACACCGCTTACTATAGTTTGGGGGGGTTTCAGAGCTGACAGGTTCCAAGTAAGCACTGGGAGGGCTTATTTTGTGGGTCTGAGGAGGACTTGGGGGTTTTATCTGAGTTCATACTATCCCCATGTCAGATCAGACCCCCATTAGACCCTCCCTAGCCTCAGATCAGCCCTCATCAGCCCCCCAGCCTCATATCAGACCCCCAAAGCCCCCAGCCTCAAATTAGACCACCAATAAGCCCCCCAGCCTCATATCAGACCACCAATAGGCCCCCAGCCTCAAATTAGACCCCTATCAGACCCTCAGCCTCAAATTAGAGCCCTATCAGCCCCCCTCAGCCTCAAATTAGACCCCTATCAGCCCCCCTCAGCCTTAGATCAGACTTCCAATAGGCCCCCTGGCCTCATATCAGACCCCCAATAGGCACAGCAGCCTCAAATTTAGACTTCTATCAGCCCCCCCATATCAGACCACCAATATGCCCCCATCCTCAAATTAGATCCCTATCAGCCCCCCAGCCGCAAATGAGCCCCCATCAGTCCCTCCACACCTCAGATGAGCCCCAATCAGACCTCAGATCAGACTTTCAAAATAAATAATAAACTTACCTCTCCAGCTCCGGACGACGCTGCCTCTTGGCAGGTCCACTTACCCTCCCTGGTCTTCTCCCCGCCGCGCTGTACTGTGACCTGACTGCGCACAGCGGCAGGTCACAGTGCGCGTCTATGTGCACTACGTCCTGACAATGTATGTAAAGGAAAAAAGATACAATGCAACAGCACCCTGCAAAGCAAATCAAGTACAACAATGCCATAGTAGTAGAAGGTATTCTGGTGTTAATGCTACGCTTATTTGAAAATATTTCAAAAAAAAAATTGAAAACATTTTTTTTTAAATTTTTTATATGAAATTGAGATTCTTGGCAAATACATTTTGTACAAAATTATCTGAGCCCGTCTGCCAAACGTCAAGGCAATCTCTGTAAGACGGGACCTAACACTAAATACTACCTGTTATGTATCAACATAAAGTTCAGGGAGTGGAGGCTCCATGTGCTTTCATTTCAATGCCAAAATGGCTTCCATTGAATGCAGATACCAACATGCAAGCACAGCTTTATACTTACACTAATTAAAATCAGACTTTGGGGCAGACAGGCTGGTCAGGAGTGCACGACTGAAATGGAGTAGTCACACCTCCAATGCAAATTGCAAAGAAAAAGGGGGGTCAGTCAGCACCACCAAATGAGCAGATGCATGTTGCTATAGCTAAATACACAAAGGAAAAAAGATACAATGCAAGAGCACCCTGCAAAGCAAATCAAGTACAACAATGCCATAGTAGTAGAAGGTATTCTGGTGTTAATGCTACGCTTATTTGAAAAAATGTTGTTTTTTTTTAATTTTTTTATATGAAATTGAGATTCTTGGCAAATACATATTGTACAAAATTATCTGAGCCCATCTGCCAAACGTCAAGGCGATCTCTGTAAGACGGGACCTAACACTAAATACTACCTGTTATGTATCAACATAAAGTTCAGGGAGTGGAGGCTCCATGTGCTTTCATTTCAATGCCAAAATGGCTTCCATTGAATGCAGATACCAACATGCAAGCACAGCTTTATACTTACTCTAATTAAAATCAGACTCTGGGGCAGACAGGCTGGTCAGGAGTGCACGACTGAAATGGAGTAGTCACACCTCCAATGCAAATTGCAAAGAAAAAAGGGGGTCAGTCAGCACCACCAAATGAGCAGATGCACGTTGCTATGGCTAAATACACAAAGGAAAAAAGATACAATGCAACAGCAACCTGCAAAGCAAATCAAGTACAACAATGCCATAGTAGTAGAAGGTATTCTGGTGTTAATGCGACGTTGGCCCGCTGTGAGCAAATGAAGCAGGTATGATTTTTTTTTGTTTTTTGCACTATTTCAGGTAAAATTGATTCACTACCACGGAGCATGAGGAAATTCGGCTTCACGGCAAATTGAATTTAGAAATTAGAATTGATTCGCTAAACACTAGTCATCAATATAAATAAAGTGGACAGCCCCTTTAAGAATGAAAAGTGAGATTAGGCCTGGATTATGGGATATTTCTTTGCGACGCTTAGAAAGGTCACAAAAAGGTCTCAGAAAAGTTGCATCCTATTGCCAGGCAGACCCCTGGTGTATTTTTTAAGACTTAGGCCCCATTCAGACGACCGTGTTTCACAGCCGTATACGGGCCGTGAAAGCCCGATCTGTGCTGCCCCAGAGGACGGGAGCGCATGGCGTCATTGGTTGCTATGATGCCATGCGCTTCCTGAGGCCGCCGCCGTACAGTGAAACACTGTACACGGCGTCATAGCAACCAATGACGCCATGCACTCCCGTCCTCTGAGGCAGCACAGGCCGGGCTTTCACGGCCGTCTGAATGGGGCCTAAGTCAGACAACACAATGCAGTTGCACCTAATACATGAAAGCTGTGCACCATTTCCTAAATGTGGTGTAACAACACAATGCAAAACTAGACTTCAAAGTGACCTAAAAACAATCAGGATTGATAAATGTCCCCCTTAGTCTTTTCTTATTCAGCCATGAAAGGAAAATATGAATTTCTGTCACCAGCAGTTGCCTGGTGAAACATTTTAGTATCATGAAAACCCACTGCTTACTTTTCATTTTCGGATACTCTTAGCAGAATTATTTCTCCACACATGAAAATGATATTTGTGGACTATGGGGGGAATTTATCATGAAGGGAACATTTGAAGTCAGTTTTGTTTGAGTCTGCATTGGCGTACTTTGCATCAAATTTATCAAATGTTGTACGTTGATAAATTTGGCTCACCTTTAGGCCTCATGCACACGAACGTGTGCGGCCGTGCCCATGCTGCGGGCCGCATACGGCGGGTCCGCAATAAACGGGCACCGGCCGTGTGCAGCCTGTATCAATGGGTCCGCGTTTCGGGAGATGCGGAGCGGAGGCACCGATCGGAACACCACGGAAGCACTACGGAGTGCTTCCGTGGTGTTTCTGGCCGTGCCTCCGCACCGCAAAAAAGTAGCGCAAGCACTACTTTTTTGCGGTGCGGACCCTCGGATGCGGATCGCAGACCCCATTCAAGTGAATGAGTCCGCGATCCGCATGCGGTGGCCTCACGGTTAGTGCCCGTGCGTTGCGGACCGCAGTTTGCGGCCCGCAGCACGGGCACGGCCGGCACACGTTCGTGTGCATGAGCCCTTAACCACATGCACTTTCCCACTTAGATTTCAAAACTGGAGTGAATGGTGTAAAAATTCAAAAAAGTCACCAAATTTTTGCACAAGTGAACTCCCCATTTTGCAACTTTTTGAAGCCAGAATTCTGGAGTGAAAGCATGATAAATCAGGGCCTATGTCTCTTATTTTTATGTATATTTACTAAAGGAACCTAATTTTAAGAAAGCGTTGAAGTAACTTTGCATTTTTGATGTTTCATTGCCGCTGACGGTCGGCTCTCCTGCTCTTGAAGGTGGACTGTCCTCTCTACGACGTGGAGCCAAGGTGGTGAGCATCCTTATTTATTTACTTTATTCACTTATATAGCGCTACTATATTGTGTCCCCAATGGGGCTCACAATCTAAGGTTCCGATCAGTACGTCTTTGGAGTGTGGGAGAAAACCAGAGAACGCAGAGGAAACCCACACAAACACAGGGAGAACATACAAACTCCATGCAGATGTTGTCCTTGGTTGGATTCGAACCTAGGACCCCACTAGCGCTAATCACTGAGCTACTGTCCTTTTCTTCTCTAGTCATACATATACTTGGGTTCATCTTCTAATTGGCATCAACACCCAACATCGCAAAATGAAATTAAACAAATGTAAAACTCACTACAAACTACAGAAAAAAAGTTATCAAGCGAACACCCAATACACAAGAGCTTTATGCTTGTGTTCAATGATGTATTATCTCCAAAGCATTACAGCTGCAGGATAGCACACAATAAACCGCCAGCAGCTGCACTCAATTACTAGGTATCCCAGTGGTAGCTTAAAGTAATAATCACAGTAATTTAGTAAAACACATTCAGTATGACATGATTAGATTTTACTGACTGCAATAACATTTAGGGATCGAGTTTACACTGCGCAGACACCAGTGATTAACTCGCTTCTCTCTTTCTCCGCGTTATATTTGGAGAGTATATTTTCACACATCTAATTTGCGACCACTTGAAATTTGTAAGTCTAATTATATCCTGCAGTGTGAATTATAGGCATTTTGCACAGCTTTACAGCATTCCCAGAAGGTTAGAAAGGAAAGAAACGGCTGGTCAGGTCTCACAGGAAACTGAGACTAAGCATTGTATACATTTCTGCTAGCGGCTAATTGGGGTTTTCTTAATGGGTTATGCAAATGACAAAAAACACTCTAAAAAGAGTACAGTATCCCAACAAGAGCTTACTGTACTGACTGCCAGGTCCTTGGCATCTCCATATTAAAAGTAAACATGCAGGACTCAGACGGCTACGTTTCGTGTTGGATATTATTTTACCACATTATGTAGATTAGGGAAATCGCTACATTATATCCATAGACGCTATATATTGTATGTAATACTAGTGGCAAAGGCATATACAGATGGCACGTGGGATCACTCACTAGATTGTTCAGTAATATTTATGAAAACTGGTGGAAAGGTACAGAGGAAGAGATGTTCATAGAGGCAAGTCCACTCTTTTTGGAGGACTTTAAAAAATGAAATCTAGAATCTGATAGCTGTAAATATATTTTTTTATTCTTTGCAACAATTGTTATAAGTGTCCCTCAAAATGCAAACTCTGAGATCTATAGAAATTGTTACAATGTAAGGCAGGGGTAGGCAACCTCCGGCACTCCAGCTGTTGTGTAACTACAACTCTCAGCATGCATACTTCCTCTGCCCTTCTCAGAACTCTCACAGAACTGAATGGAGCATTACGGGAATTGTAGTTTCACAAACAGCCGGAGTGCCGAAGGTTGCTGATCCCTGATGTAAGGCTAGCTTCACACCTGTGGCACAGAACTCCGGCAGGCTGTTACGGTAGAGAAAAGCCTGCTGGAATTCTCCGAAACCGGCTTTGCCAGATACTACCGCTTTCCCGCTGGACCCCGTTGACTATAATGGGGTCGTGCAGAGATTCAGTTGCTACCTGGAAAATATATACAGTGGGGAAAAAAAGTATTTAGTCAGCCACCCACTTAAAAAGATGAGAGAGGCCTGTAATTGACATCATAGGTAGACCTCAACTATGAGAGACAAAATGAGAAAACAAATCCAGAAAATCACATTGTTTGATTTTTAAAGAATTTATTTGCAAATTATGGTGGAAAATAAGTATTTGGTCACCTACAAACAAGCAAGATTTCTGGCTCTCACAGACCTGTAACTTCTTCTTTAAGAGGCTTCTCTGTCCTCCACTCATTACCTGTAGTAATGGCACCTGTTTGAACTTGTTATCAGTATAAAAGACACCTGTCCACAACCTCAAACAATCACACTTCAAACTCCACTATGGTGAAGACCAAAGAGTTGTCGGACACCAGAAACAAAATTGTAGACCTGCACCAGGCTGGGAAGACTGAATCTGCAATAGGCAAGCAGCTTGGTGTGAAGAAATCAACTGTGGGAGCAATAATTAGAAAATGGAAGACATACAAGACCACTGATAATCACCCTTGATCAGGGGCTCCACGCAAGATCTCACCCCGTGGGGTCAAAATGATCACAAGAACTGTGAGCAAAAATCCCAGAACCACATGGGGGACCTAGTGAATGACCTGAAGAAAGCTGGGATCAACGTAACAAAGGCTACCGTCGGTAACACACTACGCCGCCAGGGACTCAGATCCTGAAGTGCCAGATGTGTCTCCCTGCTTAAGCTAGTACATATCTGGGCCCGTTTGAAGTTTGCTAGAGAGCATTTGGATGTTCCAGAAGAGCATTGGGAGAATGTCATATGGTCAGATGAAACCAAAGTAGAAATGTTTGGTAGAAACACAACTCGTCGTGTTTGGAGGAGAGTGAATGCTGAGTTGCATCCAAAGAACACCATACATACTGTGAAGCATGGGGGTGGCAACATCATGCTTTGGGGCTGTTTATCTGCAAAGGGATCAGGACGACTGATCTGTGTACATGAAAGAATTAATGGGGCCATGTATCATGAGATTTTGAGTTCAAACCTCCTTCCATCAGCAAGGGCATTGAAGATGAAACGTGGCTGGGTCTTTCAGCATGACAATGATCCCAAGCATACTGCCAGGGCAATGAAGGAGTGGCTTCGTAAGAAGTGTTTCAAGGTCCTGGAGTGGCCTAGCCAGTCTCCAGATCTCAACCCCATAGAAAACCTTTGGAGGGAGTTGAAAGTCTGTGTTGCCCAGCGACAGCCCCAAAACATCACTGCTCTAGAGGAGATCTGCATGGAGGAATGGGCCAACATACCAGCAACAGTGTGTGCCAACCTTGTGAAGACTTACAGAAATCATTTGACCTCTGTCATTGCCAACAAAGGATATATAACAAAGTATTGAGATGAACTTTTGTTATTGACCAAATACTTATTTTCCACCATAATTTGCTAATAAAATCTTTAAAAATCAGACAATGTGATTTTCTGGATTTGTTTTCTCATTTTGTCTCTCATAGTTGAGGTCTACCTATGATGTCAATTACAGGCCTCTCTAATTTTTTTAAGTGGGAGAACTTGCACAATTAGTGGCTGAATAAATACTTTTCCCCCCACTGTAACGCCTAAATGGGACAAACCAGGGAGAGGAAGCTAACTCGAAACACATGTCGGGGTCTCTTGGAGGTGCCACTAGCCTGGTCTGTATTGTGTATAGGCTGTGAATCATGTTTTTTTTTCTCTAGGTGGGGGAGCCACATGGTTTGATTTTGTATTTATTTATACTTTTTTTTTTCCATCCCACCTCTACCACTACTCGCAATGCTATAACTTGATGTCCCGATGTGTTGTGTGCACTCTCCATGTGGTTGTGTTTGCCTTTGCCAATTTATGTATCTATTTATTTGTTTTATCGATTTAATTTTTGATATATATTTTTTGTATTATATTTTTGTATATGCTGAGTGCTTGTGTTTGACCCATCTAGGAGTTATTCATCTTTGACACTTGCTTTACTTGTGCTGTATAACTGTTTTCTGGTTTTGTGTTTTATTGCTCATTGGTACCTGGAAAATATGCTGAAAATCGGCCAGAGAAAAACTGCTGCATGCAAAATGCTAAGTGCGCTATTAACTAAAAAAAAAAAGAAACAAAAACATGAAAATAATGAAAATGAATAAACTAAAAAAAACTAAATAAATAAAACAATAATATTTCAACCACTTATATAACTTATTAAAGGGATCTGTCGACGATTTACATTTGGCACCTATCCACACAATAGATGATAAATGACTGATTGATGGATGCCCCACAATTACTAGAAGAGGGGTCATAAGCCCCCATTCCTCTTGCTGCAAGATGACAGTGAAGAGTCCTCGGTTCAGTATTTATGTTCCATCAAAGTCTATGGACTGATGAAAATATTTGAACACCTGGAGCCTTTATTGTAGTGATTAGTGGGGGTCCCAGCGGAGGGACTGTCCCATGGAAAGGTGATAAACATTGATTTTGGGAACACCCTGTAGTGGCACCTATATTTCAGACCTCGTTCTGACTTTCTGTCTGAATATGGTGTGGCATGAGTAGCTAGTCCTATACCAACATATATGAACAATGCCTTAAAGGTGATGCCCAACTTTTTCAAAATCCTAATAGGTTCAGTTTTGCACCAGTTTGTTTCTTCACATATTATTTTAGCGAGTGGATTCAGAGCTCCAGGTCCCCTCTATACCATAGATTAAACACATGACCTGCTGGCTGCCTGCAGCTGTAGACTAGAGGATGTTTAGGCTCTAACTGCATATGATTATACAGTACATTGAACTCAATACCGCTGTATGCAGAAAGCTCTTAAACCCCCTCTAGGGGAGGCTGCAGGCAGCAGAAATGGTTTATTGCATATGTTTCACTATGCAATGGATTTGGAGCTCTGTAAAAGACATGTAAAGACATATTTTAAAAAATCAATCAGAACAGAAATCTAGACCTAAAAACGACAAGGTTATAAAACAAAGCTAGGAAGCAGCTAAACCTCCACTGCCAAGCGGATTTACTATAACTTATGCCAAATGCTGGTGTAAATTATAGCACAGGTGAGATTTACGCCAGCCCCCTAGCTGGCACAGATTTGAGTTTCTGGAGCTCAGAGGCCAGAAATCACCTACTGGTAATTTATTGAGGCATAATAAATTAGGTGCATTTCACTCCAATGCACAGAAGATCAAAACTGACGTAGGAAATGGCATTCTTGATAAACCTCCCCCATAGAGTTGAAGCTATTTTTGCCATCCTTTGCAAAAAAAGACTAGACATTTTCCAAATTTGGAGGACACACACTGTTGAATGGCAGTGTTAATCTACAGGAATATACAAGTCCAATATGGACTCAGGGCTGGGGTCCAAGATTTGAATACAACCAAGGACAAGATCTGCATGGAGTTTGTATGTTCTCCCCAGGGTTTCCTCCCAAAGACATACTGATAGGGAGCTAGACTGTGAGCCCCACTGTGAGCTTGATGCTAATGTCTGTAAAGCGCTGCAGAATATAGTAGTGCTATATAAATGCATAAAATAAAAAAACAAATGTGTGGCTGTTCTGATCTGTACATATGTATCACTTGACTTTCTAATAGCTTGAGGGCCAATACTTTTATATAGGTGCGCTTGTTCAAATGCATTTAGTTGGTCTCATATTAAAAGTGCCTTGTCACCTATAAAAAACAGATTACAGTCTTTTTTTTTTCTCTCAAAACTGCCTTGGATAAATAACAGACACGAGATGTGATATGAGGTCACTTCCCTCTGAGATACTTGGTACATGAGGCACAGCGTCCCTGGATGTCCAGGATGTTATTACATGAAATAAGGAGTCACAGATAAAGACATTCACTGTCCTGGCTCCTTGGTAATGTCAATGAGCACAAACAGCTCAGAGGTTCAAATACATGGATGTACAGTACATTATAAATTTGACATGTGACAATTTACAGCTGGACCAACGGAAGAGATAGGAATAAACAATGGACATTCTATTTATTACATATCCTAGGGTGAACACTGGGTTTAAAAATAAATAAATAAAAAATACTTGGGGCAGATGCACACCTGCACTTGGCGGAATGTGGGTGTAATTTCTAGTATTGGTATATATCAATGTGTATGTAGTAGGGATGTAAACCAACATGTTCTTTTGACTTTGGACCTTTACGTAGGGCGTGTGCATGGCTGACTAATGTTGGCATGTGAGAAGGCGGGTCATAAAGAGAAAAAAAGGACTGATTCTAGGTTCTTTGCTGCCTGAGGCAAAAAAATTGAAATGGTGCCACTCCCCCCACCATCTGGGTCAAATTCTCAATCCAACCCCTCCCTCACAGCCCTACTGCTAAAGACATATTTGGATGGACATTACATTCCAAACATACAGGAGAATAAAGCGCTACATAACTCTTATATCCAGTGATGTCTCCTCTGATGTTATATGTTCTCTATCCTCATCTTCTCCATTTAGGCCAGACCACCATAACAGCTTCTTTCAGCCACATCTTGTCTCTGCAGCGTTTACTACACAGACATCTTAGGTACCTCATTTTACCATCATCCTCCACACCTTCTCAACACAAACTTGCCAACCCGGTGCCCCAACAGTGTCATCCTGCAGCTACCCTCAATACTGTGCACACCGTGCTCACCAAAAACTATACTGTACTACACAAAAAATAGTGCCATACACGTAGTAATAGTGCTCCTCGAAGTCCCACCAATAGTAATAATTCTTTCCTGGAGTACCCACATTAGTAAAAGTGCCCCCAATGGGATAATGCCTCCAAAGTACCCCCAGTGGTAATAATGCCACCATAGTGCCCTCAGTATTTATAATGCTTCTGTAGTTATAACCTTCTGTATTATAATGCCCCCTATAGTGCCAGTATGTTTAATGTCCCCCTAAAGTGCCAGTAGATAATGCTCTTCCACCCCCACTCTAGTGCCAGTATATAATGCCCCCTTGTAATGCCAGTATAACCTCAATGGCCCACCCAACACCTCCTTCCCCTAAATGCAGAGATGCAGACTTCAGATCATGTGAAAAAAAAAGTCTCACCTCTCCTTTGCACTGCCGGGCGCCACACATCCAGCACTGTTCCTGCAGGGCAGGCCAGCACACTATGTCCTGACGTCGCACACAGTGCCAGGTCATAATACGTACCTACGTGCACTATGTCCTGACTCTATATGTGGTGAGGACATAGCCAGGGCCGGCACCTACAGAACAGGTCCAGGGAATGGTGATGGCGAGTAAAGCGCATATTCACCGCTCTTTTTGCAGCCTCATTGAAGTGAATGGGTCTGCATCCAATCCAGAGGCAGACAAAAATAACGGTCGTATGCATAAGCCCTAAGGTTGTACTGATGAGCTCTCCACAATTGAAGTACCCATTATTAATAGTGTCTGTCCGGCAGTGCCCCATCCATGAGAAAGAGTAATGTGGCGAATCCCAGACATTTTTGTAGACTTAGAAATCCCAGCCAGATGATTTTTCTAGGTCCCAAAAAGAGGACATGTCTGGGAAAAAGAGGATGTATGGTCAACATACCATGTCTTCTATGCACAAAAGAATCCAAATGGCATCAAGGGACTTTGGATCAGTGGAACTTGGTATAATAATCACTGAACTAAAGAGGATGATGTCCTACAGCAGGGGTAGGCAACCTCCGGCACTCCAGCTGTTTTGAAACTACAACTCCCAGCATGCATACTTGCTCTGCTCTTCTCAGAATTCTCATAGAAATTAATGGAGCATGCTGGGAATTGTAGTTTCACAGCAGCTGGAGTGCCGCAGGTCACTGACCCCTGTCCTACAGTTATATATCTGTTTAGGCCTTATGCACCGGATGCTGGATGGAGGTATACAGATGCCTTAGTGGCTCTGTGCTTTAGAGTCTCTGGGACTTTGTGTACTTGATGTTGGGGGTATTCCCTTCCTAGAGACAAAAAATATTGAGGCAATCTTAATTAAGATGGAGATATTATAGGTATAATTTTTCTTCCAGGTCAGTTCCCTTTTTCATTACAGAGAAGTCTTTATTCTGCTGCTGGACTTGCTGGAGAATGAATGTTAACCAGCGCCTGCACAAATGTTATTTCAATCTCTGCCATGTTGTAGGATAGTTTTTTGCTAATTTGGAAGACAGTACGAAAGACAGTACAAAAAAAAATTACAAAAAGCCCATTAGTTATATAAATGTGCCCTACATCTTGAATATATAGAATTCGTCATGCAAGGCAATCTTGTCTATGTATTGCAACAAATTTAAAAAAAACAAAAACATGATACACGCAAAAAAAGCAAAGCAAACATTTGACAAATGATAGAAATGCAATGCTGCAACACTGCCATCTAGTGTATGAAAAACACAAATGACATATTATGCAGAAGAGGATTAAAATACACTGTAAGTTTATACCCAAATGGTGACCTTTACATATACAATGCAGTCTGAAAGTCTTCAGACCTATACACTCTTTCCACATTTTGTTAAATTGCAGCTTTGTGCTAAAATAAAAGTTTTCCCATCATTTGGCACTCAACACCCTATAATAACAAACTGAAAACAGAATGTTCTAAATCTTTGCTAATTTATTGAAAAGGAAAAACTAATTTATTGTATTGACATAAATATTCAGACCCTTTGCTCAGTACTTAGTTGAAGCACCTTTGGCATTAAGTACAGCCTCCAGTCTTCTTGGGTATGATGCCACAAGGTTTGCACACCTGGATTTGGGGATTTTCTGCCATTTCTCTCTGCAGCCCGTAGCGGACAGCCATTTTCAGGTCTCTCCAGAGAGAGTTCAATTAGGTTCAACTCAGGGCTCTGGCTGGGCCACTCAAGGACATTCACAGTTTTCCCTAAGTTCTTTCCTGTGTTGTCTTGGCCGAATGCTTAGGGTCGTTGTCTTGTTGGAAGGTGAACATTTGGCCCAGTCTGAGGTCCAGAGCACTCTGGATCAGATTTTAATTAAGAATCTTGCTGCACTTTGCTCCATTCAGCTTTCCCTCAACCCTGACCAGTCTCCCTTTTCCAGCTGCTGAAAAAAAAAACCCACAGCATGATGCTGCCTTCACCATGCTTCACTATAGGGATGGTATTGGGCAGGGGATGAGCAGTGCCTGGTTTGCTTCATACATGACCCATAGAACTAAGGCTAAAAGGTTCAAGCTTGGTTTCATCAGACCAGACAGGCTTTCACATGACTTTTATGAGGTGAGGCTTCGTTCTGGCCACTCTACCATAAAGCCCAGATTGGTGGAATGGTGCAATGATGGTTTTCTGGAGGTTTTCCCATTTGCTCACAGCAGGATCATTGGAGCTCAGCTGAGTGATTATTGGGTTCTGCAGGTCTTTCTCTCCACATAATCCGGCCTTGAAGCTCTATAGGCAATTCTTTCCTCATGGTTTGGTTTTTGCTTTGATATGCACTGTCAGCTGTGAGACCTCATGGAGGCAGGGCTGTTTCTTTCCAAATGATGTCCAAAGAACTGAATTTACCACAGGTGGGCTCTAATCAAAGTGCAGAAACATCTAAAAGATGATCAAGAGAAATGGGAGTCCTCAGAGCAAAAGTGTCAAGTGTCATTGCAAAGGGTCTGAATACTGTCCATGTGAAATTTTATTCTTCCTTTTTAATAACTCTGCAAAAAGTTCCAAAATTCTGTTTTTACTTTCTCATTAAGGCATGCTGAGTGCAGATTGATGAGGGAAGTTTTTTTTAAAATGAATTTTATTAATTTTATTTCATTTTTAGGCCGCAATATAAAGTGTGAAAAAGTGAAACGGTCTGTAGACTTTCGGAATGTATTGTACAAATGTTATGGCTGATAAATACATTCTCAACTACAATGTAAAAAACTGATAACTACGGAAGAGCGGTAGTTTAGTCATCAAGCTAATACACATGTCCGTATAGAAGAGAATGTGTCCTCAGAAAATGCTCTATTGTTTAAATCATGTTTTTATGTTAGACAGATTGTTAAAAGTTTTTGGCGATTTTGTACCTTAAATTTCCATGTCACTATCTAGATTCAAAAATATTAATAGCGATTGAAAAGTTGATGGAAAGGTTTAAAGATACCCATAGATATCTATTAGCCAGATTTATGCCAAAAGCAGTGTCCTCCTGACATAGATCTGATGGATCCTTCAAACTGTATTAAAAAGCAATGCATACAGTTTTCAATATAATTGGATGCAAAAAAAAAAAACACATACTCAAATGAGCCACAATATTATAACCACTGGCCTAATACTGTAAAGATAACTCTTGCATCACCAAAGCAGCTCTGACTTGCTGGGGAATGGACTCCACAAGACCTCTGATGGTGACCTTTGGTCACCATGATGATACTAGCAGATCCTGTAATTTATTTAAAGGGCATCTGTCAGCAGATTTGTACCTATGACAATGGCTGACCTGTTACATGTGCACTTGGCAGCTGAAGGCATCCGTGTTGGTCCCATGTTCATATTTGTCCGCATTGCTGAGAAACATGATGTTTTAATATATGCAAATGAGCCTCTAGGAGCAACGGGGGCGTTACCATTACACCTAGAGGCTCTGCTCTCTCTGCAACTGCCGTGTCTCTACCCTTTGATGGACAGGACCAGGCAGTGAACACTTTTTTTTTTTTCAGGACATCTCATAGACGCTTAGTCCATATGAGATTTGAGAAATCAAATCAAAGTCAATACTTTGAACTCTTTGTCAGATTTCTCAAACCATTCCTGAACAATTTTTGCAGTGTAACAGGAGGCGCATTATCCTGCTGAAAGAGTCCACTGCCATTGCCTTGAGGGATGTACTTGGTTTCAAACAGTGGTTAGGTGGGTAGTACTTCCACAAGAACATCCACATCAACCCAAGGTTTCTCAGCACAATACTGCTCAGAGCATCAACAAGTAAAGTTCAAGGCAGCTTACACAACTCCTAGAAATATTTTATAGTATATATAAAAACACAACACAAGCATTGGCTTTATTTATTTTTTTTATTACAAAACAATTTCAAAAAGGATTTCCATAAAATAGAATAAACTGTAATAAGTTTATTTCTCGGCAGAACAAGTTAGAAGACATTCGAATGTAAGACACAAACATGTGATATGAGCAATGTTATAATCAACCATGATCTGTGATAAAAAATAGTCTATTGTATTCATATATCGACAAGGCCAAAAGAACATATTAACTAAAAGAGACCATAAAAAATTAACAGTCAATGGGTACACTACATTGGGTACACTACACATCACAAAAATACTGCATCTGTCCATACCTTAGCTGTTTCCATGGTTTGCGGAATAAAGATGAAACAACCATGAAAGTCCGAGATAATCTCTGCTCATGAAAACAAACGTAGTAACAGTGAAGATGCATGTGCATTGACCAAGCATAGATCTGATCCAAGATCACAGAAAAGTTGCATACAACTACAGTTGCAACAGTCACTACTGCAGGGAGGACTTGTCCAGTCACCAGACTGTGGGAATATTGCACCAACTTGAAAGAACCATTTTCTTTTAAGAATACAAGATTTAAAGGGGTTGCCCAGTCTTATATAAAAAACAAAACACAAAGTAAAGTGAAAACTAAAACTTCACACTGCATTTAGATGCTCATACACAGTACATTTGAGTAGCCTTTCCCTGTGCTCTCGTGTCTAATTTGCTAACAGGAAGTGATCGTCGTCTGCCATGTTACAGATATAGTGCAGATGCAACCAGTCACAGGTCAGTATTCCTACAAGCCTGCTAGCTCACATGATTCTCGTCACTCCTATTTGCTTTTCAATGTTTGTAATAACACCCGCACACTGTAGAGGCTACCAACTTGAAACAGTGCAGAGGCTGCTGGAATTAAAGGACTTTGTTGACTAGCAAATTATCTGTGCAGATACATAAACAGCGGGATAAGGCATAGAAGTTAACAGAGGGGATGTAAAGTGCTACAATTCAAGTACAATTCAAAAATCCTTCTTTTCTACCCCATATTGAAACGCATGGAGTGTGTAGCTTCAAGGGAAATTAAGCCACCAAATATCCTATAGCACCCTTTTTTTCATTTTAGACATTTAATCTTTAATTACTAAAAAGTCATGTAATTCTTTAATATACTTTCATTTTAATTCCTCATCATTTTCAATATATCTGCTTGCTGTCTGTAAATGAGTTGGTTACTATGTAGTTAACCGCCAACACACTGGCATTAGGAAATGGGATCTGTGATAACGCTTTATTTAGGTCAGAGGACTGCATAGACTGGTAGACTGTGCCAAACCCGCAAAATGTTTTCATTCACTGACAACAAGAAGTAATGCTGGACTTGGAAGGAACTTAAAGTATATTATAAAGCTGCACAGCCTTTCAATATCAAGTAATAAAACTTTAAACGGACAAGTCCCTTATAAGCTATGGACATATGTTAATGCATTTTTTACTGCACGTATTTTCGTGTAGAAAATATTTTTCAAACAGGCCTCCATTCAATATTTTCCATCATTTTTCTTCTGCACCCTGCAGAAGGCTGTTGCAGGCTGCATAGGTCTGTTCAGTGTGAAATCTCCTCTGAATCATGCTCAAACTGAGACATCTGTTTGATGGATTTCACTCTGAATGGAACAGCGAAGCCTGCAATGCATGAGAACACAGGCAGGCTACAGAAGACAAACAGGGAAGCGTTGGAAACATATATTTTTAATACCACAATAAGTACGACACAGGAACAGTTTCTATACGACTTGCATTATGCCGCTAAACATTTTGTCAGTCGCTTGGCTCCATCTGCTTAGTAACAGACTAAAAATGGCAGTAAGTCAACATACAGTATAATGTAAGGAAGGGAAATTCTGTAGTCTGTTTCTATGGGGACAGCGAGCAGCAACTGACAGAATTTTAAATGGTCTGCTGCAAATCTCAGCAAGAGATGGGCCTATATTTGAGGTAGGCATTGAAAAAATGTGCTGTATAGAGCGTATAAGGTATTATAAGAACATAAGTTACAGTAGTGCTGTAAATGTATTCATATACATGTAGCACAAAATGGACATCCGAAAGTAGATGGTTACCTTTGCTTCAATAAACACTGCATAAAATCAATAGGATGGGTGAATATAAGAAATGTTGTAATACATCTTATCAGAGAAAAACGCTTCCCAAACAACATTCTACTGAAGGATCAGATCACATGCTGCCAATAGAAGTCTGTAGAGCGGGGAGAGGAGGAGGAAGTGCAGAGAGACAAATTCTGCCCATAAATGTCTATGGAGAGGGGAGGGGTAAGATGGAGTGGGCTGCAGTAAGGGAGAGAAAAAAAAAAGAGAAAAGAAAAAAGACACACAGACACACATGCTGTCCATAGTAGTCTATGGAGAGCAGAGGAAGAATAATGCTAGAGCGAGAAAGGCATTTTTCTCTGTTAAGATATATTACAAAGTTATATATTCACCTGTTTTATTGATTTGTGAAAGGTGTGAAACAACAGTGACCACTTAAAGGACATCTCTAAGCAGATTTGTACCTAAGACACTGGCTGACCTCTTACATGTGCACTTGGCAGCTGAAGACATTTGTGTTTGTCTCATGTTCATATGTGTCCACATTACTGAGAAAAATGATGTTTTAATATATGCAATGAACCAGTAGGAGCAACAGGGGTGTTACCGTTACACCTAGAGGCTCTGCACTCTCTGCAACTAATAAATAGGACCCAAGGTGAGGTGACTTGCTCCCCTTCTCACCACACATGGCCTAATGAGGAATCTCTAGCATTCATGACGGCATGTTAAAGCAGCCTGCTGTCTCATTATTTTTTGCGGACCCATAGAAATGAATGGGTCCACATTTTATCAGCAAAAAATGCGGCTCGGGGCCCGCAAAATATACTGTCGTGTGAAAGAAACCTAAATCAGAAGTAAAGCACAAACCCCTTGGGAAAATATTAGGCACTTTCAAGTTTTCAGATGAGAATCTATACCGGAAATACATAGGTTTAGCTGTGCGTAACGTAGATCAGCATCCATTATACTTTTCCACAGTTAGAAATGATTATAGTGGCATAGTCTGCAGAACAGGTCAGAAACTGTAGAAATTACTCATGGAATAGGTTTCTGACGTCATACACATCTTTTAGGTTGGGTTCACCTGCATCTTTAGGGCATTTCCATAATAAGATAAATGCAGTGGACAAATTGTAGATGCAAGTGGTCATTTGCCAAATGCAATCCATGACTCTACTGCAAGATATTAAACCACGTGGTAAATAACAGGTACAGTACTGCTGATGGTTTTAACAAGAAACCCATGCCTTGAACAGTCAGTCACCAGGAGATTCCCTGGCCTACTCCATACAACGCTTTGTACAGCTAACTCAGCTGAATGTAATGTAATTCACTTAGCGAAATGTTGCTTCATTATGGAGAAAAACTATTTTTAATCCACGTGCAAATAAGCGGTTAAGTGCACCAAGGGTGGGCCAAAGTCATTCTGTGCACCCTTGCTTCTCATGCTTCCCCTGCCAGCACCTCCCTCTCCTTGATGATTGGCAGGGCCAGGTTCCTGCATAGAGATCTTATCTTGCCTGACCCTCCCAATCAAGCCAGAGGGAGGAGCTAACAGAGGAAGCAGGAGGAGCAAGGAGGCAAAGAGTGATCAAGCCCGCCCTCAGAGCACTTAACTGCTCTTTTACATACAGATAAAGGGCTCATTCAGACGACTGTATCCGTTTTGTGGTCTGCAAATTGCAGATCCGCAAAACACAAATACTGGCCATGCGCGTTCCATATTTTGCAGTTCGAAAGTCCTTCTCCTGTGTAGAGATGCCTATTCTTGTCCGCAGTTATGGACAAGAATAGGACACGTTCTATCTTTTGCAGGGCCATAGAACAGAAGTACGGGTGTGGACAGCATATCTTTTGTGGTCCTGTTGAAATAAATGGTCCGCATACATTCCACTAAATTTCAGAACAGATAAGGACAAAAATATACAGTCGTGTGAATGGGCCCTAAAAGTAATTTTTCTCCAGAATGAAGCAATGGATCACTGAGTGAAAGGCATCACTACATTCAGCCGAGCTACTCCTACAAGGCAGTGTGTCAGGTTGAACAGATCATTTCCTGGAAACACACTCCCTTTAAAAAAGACAACACACATGAGGTACACAAGGTGTACATGAGTTATGGGATCTGCTGGCTCGGTAATGGTAGTAAAATTCCTTTAATTCAAAACTCAACTACCACATTCACAAAGGCCATTTTGGGATTAATCTTGGGATTCTCCAGACATCAAAGGAGACCAACCCAGAGGCCAGTCCAGTACTTCTACTATAGCACTTTTATGTTTTCTTACATTTATGAGTCCAGAATGCTCCAAGACTGAAAAGAAATACTAAGGCAAGACTGTATATTCTATGAGTAGTCTTGTAATACATCAAGTTTTTTATATCTGGGATAACAAGCTGCTTTTGTGCGTCTAGAGGGTCCATCTTTTCAACAATTTTTCTATTGCTCCAATGCATTTAAAGAGGTTGTCCAAGTTATTTTTTGTCCTTTGTATGTTGTATCTAACTAGGCAAATGTAATGTTTTTTCAATGAACCTACTTTTACTTCAGTGGCCCCTTTCTCAGATTTCACTGAGGTTCACATGACCTGTGATGTCAACTTTCTCCCTGCTCTGCTGATGTTTAGTGCATAAGCCTCTGTACAGGAGACGTCACTGTGCTGGCCATGCCCCCCTGCACTGCCGGCTGCTGCTGTCTGCTTTCTCCCTGGATTCTTTCAGATAAGATTTTAACCCCTTCAGCCAGCACAGACTCGGTGCTGAAGGCTTTACTACAGTAGCTGCAGGCAGTAAGCAGACATATGCTGGGCACAGGAGCTAAAAGACTAGAGAAGATCTGTAGAGTATTGCACAAGGTATGTGTTCAAAATAACAGCACTGAAGCAAACGCATATCAATTTGCATATCTTTTATTCCAAATGGCATGAATAGTGTAAACGTTTTCGGCCAACATAGGCTCCTTCCGTATACACAGATCTTTCCTACAGCGCCCTTTTCTGCATTTCCTCTCACCCAACTGATGGCAAAGGTATGTATTACAAATGGGGGAACATTATCTAACATTCTCAAATATGGGCAACAGAGTGGATTACTACTTGACCCCCTAACCTGTTTAGCCCTAATGGTATACAACAATTGTGGGCAGCCAATACCTTAACTACCATCATACATATTTCCATCAGATGTATCGATATTTTCATGCCATTGATGTTACCTTACAAAGTTCAAAAAATTGTGTACAATTGTATGCGACAAACTCACTTTGACTGCATATGTTCATCTATATGGCAGAACCTAGGTATTTGTGCATAGTATCTCTTTTCTACTAACATATGAAATGTCACCATTTGTTGTTCTCTATAGATTTTATATTCACCTATTTTAGTATGTTAGCTCTGATATCTCTCTATACCCACATGGACTTTTGCGCCTGTACTTCATCCCGTTGGATTTGTATCCGTTCTTGGCTCAGTCCTATTTTGGACGTATAGAGATCTATATGTTTGCTAATACAAAGATTGTTCTATGTATATCGATGTTGTTTTCTTCATCTAGAATAGCATTGTAATGTTTTATTTATGCTTATTCACAGTGTCTGATGTAGGCCTATGTTGGCCGAAAACGTTTACACTATTCATGCCATTTGGAATAAAAGATATGCAAATTGATATCCGTATTGCTTCAGTGCTGTTATTTTGAACACGTACTACAGGGGTGGGAACCCTATAACAGCATAGAAGAGTGCCACAAAGTGTTCTACGAGTATTACACAAGAACAGTTATGGGGAAAATCATGTGTGTATCAGCAGTGTCATTGTACAGCTGGGACTTGTAGTCCTACACATACAACATGCCGCTGAGTATCCCAGCAGGCAGACATGTCACTCAGGGCAGCACCTATTCACTCTCTTTGCAGAGCAGGGGGAGGGGCAGAGATAATAGTTATTGCATGAAAACAAAGGCCGGAAGAGAACCAGGGAAATGAGAAAATGTATTTTTTTTTGCCTAAAACTTGCTTAGCTTAGTTATATATTGCTGCCCATCAGATTTACAGTGCTATATTTTTTTCATAACTCAGACAACCCCTTTAAAATAAAAATTGAAGCAACCGTAGTCTATGGTCTTGATTACAAATATCCAGCGATATATACAGCTCCTTGCTGACCTATGTGACTCCATGGTTTCACTCTACAAACTATTATTTTTCACTCCATCTGCCCCCCCACCCTTTATAACCTACAGACAGTAGCAGAGGAGGTAGAGAATGTGGACATACAGTATGTCTAGGGACTGTCTGTAGTGGGCATGCAGACACCTAAGTTTGCACAGGAGCTGTATACATAAAATGGTAGGATATTTTTAAAAGGGATGTCCCATGCCAAACACTTGTCTCCTATCTATGGGACTGTCATACATAGCCGAGAGCTTGCAGTCTTCTGGCTCCAGCAGTTAAATGGAGGGGCAGTGAGCAAGCGTGCTCGCCACTCCACTGTAACAGGCCCTCATTTTTGTGATACGTGGAGGCCTCAGCGTTTGGCCAACTGCCAATCAGGCACTTATCTCTTATCCTGTGGAAAGGGAACAAGCGTCTGTCAGGTGACAACCCCTTTAATTAATTTTTTTTTGCAAGTTTGTTTGAACTTGAAAACTGTTTTCAGTAAAAATAAAGAAAAAAGGTAAAGGTTATTCCCATCATGTACATCTACGGCATACACACAGGATATGCTAAATACTTCATATGTGTCGAACCCTCCTTTGACAATTCACAGAAGCAGTGCCCCCCATAAACTGCAGAGGAGACGTGGACGTTCTCAACTCTTTCTCCCATAGGCTACAATGTTAAGAGTCACGCGCAAGTTATGTCACCCCTCCACTGGAATCTATGAAGAGAGCTGCCATGTAATAAGGACACCCATTCTCTCAAGGATCTCAGAGGTAGGACCCGCACTTATCACACATCTATGGTATATCCTGTAAAATACCATAAATGAATCTGATGGGAACACCCCAATAATTTAGTCGTCACCCTTTCCCATTTCTTGTATATGGAGGAAAGAATCTCTCATAACACAAACAGTAAAGCTCCCCATTAAGTTGAGGGACTGTCCTAAATTTCATTAAGGCAAAAATTATAATTTCTAGTAAAACTTTAATTCTACTAACTTTGGCTTGATTTCAATCACCTACAGTAAAATGGCGATGTTGACTTCCAATGGTATTCCCATCTTGGACATTTTTGGCATACCCACAGGCTTCAACTCATACAACTCGCATAGAAACAGATAAAACCACACACAGGAGGCCATCTCTCCATTCATTCTCCACATGGATGTAGCAGCTGTCCTACCAGGTGGGTCCACAGAGCTGCATCTCCCAGAGAAGGGATCTCCATCTATCAGACACTTCTCTGGATATGCCATAAACGACCAAGGAGAGCAAACATCTTTAAGATATGTCCAATTTCTAAGAGATGATCGGTGTTTGCAAACGTCCTTGTTCTGATCACAAGTGTCATAGATTTTCTATTTCTCTTTTTTTTTAGGGCACTTTCAGAAAACTAAACCAATACAAGCCCTGAAATAAAATCCAGCAATTTGAGATATCCACCTCCAAATTATTGTTAAATGAAAAGGCAACAGCTTCTTAAGTGCAGGTGGCAGCTTCTTGTACTCATCAGGGATGGTCCTTCATAATGTCCACCGTACGAGTTTTAAGTAGCCCAAATCAGTACACACTGAAGATGAAATCAGTGAACCTCAATAATCCCCCTCTCCATCACAATTCATCCTAGAAAGCACAAACATATTACACATGAGTAGGAACAAAGCTTAAAGAAGAACTCCCGCAAAATTTTTTATTCTCTGACCTGTTAGAAAGGTGCATGATATAATCTGTATTGAATGTAATTTTCTTATCAGTGACTGTTTCTGTGAGTAAAAACCTCTCTTCTTATTGTAGCTGGGTCATGTGACCAACTCCCTGACCTCCAACTGACCCAGGACAGAAAGCCAGTAACTGCTCTATTCATTCCTATGGGAGCCTCACTTTCAGTCTCATAGGAATACATAGAGAATTAGACTTCCTGTCCACACATAAGTCTATGTGTGAGTTGGTGGGTCTAATTGCTGGTCACATGACACAGATAAGAAACTTCAGGATGATAAAAGTCAAAAATTCTACACTGGTAAGAAAATGACATTCACTACAGATTACATCAGGTACATTTCTAGCGGGACATGGAATAAAATTTTTGTCGGGAGTTCTTCTTTAAGGTGGTTGTCCAGGTGAACATGCATATGAAGAGAGAGGGGAGAAAGCGGCTGCCAGACACCTCTGGTGGTGCCTTATCTCCTGACAATGGAGGGTCTGGCAGATGAAATCCAATGTGCCCTATTCCTTAACTTTCCTGACATCTGCTGTCAGAGGAGACTTATAACCCATACACGTTAGAAATCCTAATGTACATGGCAAGCTTAACTCTTCCCTGGTTTGACTAATGGTCTGACAAAGGGGTTTCCAAGACTTTTATACTGATGACCTATCCTCTGTACCTATCCTCTCCCACGGTTCAGGTGTTTGAGAAGGCACTGGAGATTGAAGTAGCGCCACAGCCCTTTCTCAGCTCACCAAGAACAGTGCCGTACATTGTACAGTGGCTGTGCTTAGCATCGGGTTCAGTCCCATTCACTTCTATGCTACATCCGAAGTCGCTTTGTTCAAAACTTTGGATTAGGGGCTCATGCACACGACTATATATATATTTTGTGGTCCACAAAAAAACGAATGACGTCCATGTGCAATTCGTATTTTGTGGAACAGAACAGTTGTCCTATCCTTGACTGTGATGTGGAATAGCACATGTTCCATTATTTAGCAGAATGGACATATGAAAACGGAATGCACATGGAGTAACTTTCGTTTTTTTGCAGACCCATTGAAATGAATTGATTACGCATATGGTCTGCAAAAAAATCCCAGAACGGACATGGAAAGAAAATATGTTTGTGCGCATGAGCCCTAATACTCTATGGAGGGATCCATCTCCGTACAATATTGAAGTGTATTGGCTCTGATGAGCAAAGTCAGTTATTCCCCAAGTCGCACTAAACTTTGTTGAATATCTTTGGAAGTTGATTTTTAAAGTGGAAAACCACTTTAAAACTTGGAACCGAACTTGGTTGTAGCATCCAAAGCTTGCTTCCGGAGGATAGGTCATCAGTAAAAATGTCTCGGAAAACCCCTTTAAGTAAGTATATGTTCTGAAACTGGCCATACACATTCAATAACTGCTATCTGTCCCAACTCTATTCCCATACACAGACACACGTTTGGCTTGGCTGGACATGTATGTGTGTTCTATGGGGAGAAGAGAAAGTTGCTGCCAGACACTTCTGGTGGTGGCTTGTCTTATCAAGAGAACAAAAGGAAGAATATTTTTGCCCGCCCATCATCTGTCGGGGACTCTCCACACACACACACACACACACATACATACATACATACATACATATTAGTGTGTCGACCAAATTCTTATGTTCCCAATGTGTTTGCTCAACGAAAGACTAATGTGTATTAACAATATCCATACATTTACCTTCCGAGATGGCTTATTTTGCTTTTGTAAGAATCCTAGTCTTGCTGTCACCATCTTCACTATTTCTTTGGCATCTCTTGTATCCACGTGTTCACCCAGCACATTTTTCTGCACAATAGATCAATCTCCAGATCAGTACATATCCTTGCAAAATTGCCCATTTAGAACAGCTATGACATGCATTGTTACATACTTTTAAATAAATAGGAGCAGATTGAATTTCTGGAAGAAGACGGGGCCAACAAAACTGGTCACCAGTCACCACCATATGGCACAGGATCCTCACTGTATACAACATGCACGTGTATAAAAAGATATAGCTAATACCTTTTTAGATCCCGTGTAAGGGTAAAATTTCACAGTAGGGTATGCTCTAATGCCCGCTGACTGGCAAATTTGTCCATAAGCTTGGCAGTCCACTTTTCCAGCTTTCACTTTTCCTTTAAGAAGCTGGAAAACAATGCAGAAAGGAACAACATTTCAGAAGAGGTCAGATAAAGGAAGGAAATGACATCACACAACAGGAAGGAGAATGCAACTACTTTCAGGCAAAAACCTAAAAATCATGCAGCAAAACGGGCTTGATATACACTAGCTATATACAATACACACTTACATACGTATACACAGGTAAGTGGTAGTGAATGCACTGAGATATCAGCAAGAGGCACAAGCAGCCAGGAGAAGAGATGTTTGGGACCCCCTCACTTGTGGTCTCTCTAAGGGTTTTTTTTGTACAAGAGTCTGATATATTCCAATTTTGCAGTCTTATGACACGTCTCTTAGACCAGTGGAGGCCCAACCTCTGGGAGCCCCACCATTGGAAAACAGAGCTTTTGAGGCCCCTTCAGCTATCCTCCCGCACAGTGGAGTTCTCAGATACCCTCTGTGCAGTTAAATGCACCAGCGCCCCAATCACTTGGGTTACAGTTATCTAACTTACCTACTAACCCCTTAGGCCATAGCCACGAGGTCAAGTGTCTTGTTGCAGTTTTGGAAGCCAGAACCAGGAGTGAAGTAAAACAAAACGTATAAGTTGTGTTTATACTTTCTCTCCTTTTATGATCCACTTCTGATATTGTCTTCCAAAACTGCATCAGAAAACCTGATGGTGTGGCCGTACCCTCAGGATGTGAGGACCCCTGAGATCAGTAAACTGAAAACTGCAGTTGTGCACATGTTGTAAACCATTTGCGACTGGTTATTTCATTCCAATATAAATCAGTCAGCAAGACATAAAGTTGCCAAATACTTACCCTGGCCACAAACTCAAATTCGGGAGCAAAACTCCTACATGGGCCACACCACGGGGCATAGAAATCCAAAAGCCAGTGATCTTTGCTCTCTAAAACTTTCTCGTTGAAACTTTCGGGCGTGAGCTCAGTGGCAATCTTGGGCAAGTATCTGTTTAGATGGAGAGAAAAGAGAACGCGGCATTCAGGAAAATCTTTTCTATAATATGCGGGCCTCACTGTTGTACAGACACACCGGCCTGGCTGCTCAGAGAAGCCAATCAGAACTCAGATTTTCATTTTTAAAGGGGTTGTCTGGTTTAATAAACTCCATTTTCAGAGACTTTTAAGGAGTTATCCAGGAAATGATAGTGATGACCTATTCTCAGGATAGGTCATCACTATCACATCGGTGGGGGTCTGAGTCCTGGCACCCCCGCCGATCAGCAGTTCCAAGGAGCCACCATGCTCAGCGGAGCTCTGGTAAACACGGCCATCTCCCAGTAGCTTTCCAAGCACTGTATCGTACATTGTATAGCAGCTCTGCTCAGTCCAATTCAATTCACCGCAACCAGGCCATGTGACCGATGTACAGTGACGTCACATGGACTAGGAAGAGACCACAGCGCTCACAGAGCACCTAACCTCTCCTTACAGCTGATTGGCGAGGGTCCCGTGTTTCAGACTCCTGCCGTTGCGATATTGATGACTTGTCTTAAGGATAGGTCATCAATATCTTTTCCCAGATAACCCCTTTAATGGATGGGTGAGGTCACCAGTCAGGGCTCCCATTTACTAGTCAGGGATGAGAGTGGCTACAGAGAGAACATCTCACTCTTGATGACCTATCACATCCATGCAATCCAGGAAAAGCCCAATGTTTTAATGTGAGAGTTGTGTAATGCTCCAATTCCCCTGTGGTGGTACAGCATGAAATTTAGGGTTGATAAGCAACCTGAAGAAATGAAAGCTGACGACTAATGACGATGAGAGAACTACCTAAGGAAAACAAAAGTTAACGACAGAATCACATTTTTCTCTTATGTTTTTAGGATAGTGAAGATGAAATGACCATATGTGTAATCACATGAACCAATTGAAAGCGGATCTTGAAGCTTAACATGCTATCCTATGTAATGGCGCCATATCATAGCCACAGGTCCATACTACTAGCACCTAAAACAGCATAAAAACTTTGCAGTATTTTACTACTAAAAGCACTGAAAGAATACACCAGATACATGATTTGAAACACATGGGGATGGTGACTGACAGGTGGCTATATAGCATTATGAACCTGTAACTACCTTACCTAGGAACAGCATATTATAGTAAAAGACCCGAGTTAAGGGGCATTTACAAGACCGGACAGTTTTTGCAGTGTGCAAAACATGGATACTAGCCATGTGTATGCTGTGTCACAGTGCAAACGCGTTGACTTCAATGGGTCCATATGTTCCTTCTGTGTGCTTCCACATCCATGCTGCTGCTGAGCAAAAGGACATGTCCTATGCTTTGCCACATCATGAGGACAACGGACCCATTGAAGCCAATGAGTCCGTACCGTGATGCCGATTGTACATGGCCAGTATTCATGTTTTGCAGATCCATGGTTTGTGGATTAAAAAATAGTTACGTTGTAACGGGGAGCCGGCGGCGCGCTTCCCCTCTGCCGTGCCGCCGGTCTCCCAGGAGTGCGCCGGAGCGAGGACGCAGGATGCGTCCTCGTCTCCATGACGACACTCACAGGAGAGGGTCCGGCACGCGCACTGATACAGCGCGTCCGGCGTCCTCCCCGCCCCCCTAGTAAACGAGCAGGCGGGGACATCTGAGCGCTGGTCTTGGCAACCAGCGCTCAGAACATTTATTATATACCTGGTTTTGGGTCATGTGGCGCTGGCCACGCCACATGACCAAATTTGGTGCATATTTGAGCGCTGGTCACGTTTGGCCAGCGCTCGGTATGCAAATGAGGTCATGTGACGCTGGCCCCGTCACATGACCCAGTGGAGGGCTATTTAAAGCCACTAGTTGTCCTCCCTAATTGCCTGTGATTAGCGTTACTACTTTGATCAGTGCTTGTGCGACTTAGTGTTTGATTGCTGTTTGATCCTGACCTTGGACTTTGGACTTCGACCTCTCTTTGCTTCACCCCCGGTATTGACGTTATCTCCTGTGTATGACCCGGCTTGCTGACTATTCTAATATTGTGTTTGTTTCGTCTGTGTTTGTCTCTCCAATTGTTCCCTGTTCCTCCCTGTGCACTTATACAGAGCAGGGACCGTCACCGTGGTTGTCCGCGGCCGCCTAGGGCCGACTGAGGCAAGCAGGCAGGGAGAGAACGGGGGGGTATTCAGTACAGGGCGCACCTTCCCTTGTCTCCCCCGTGACATACGTTTTGTGAATGCACCCTTAATTAGCTTCTTTTGTTGGAAAATCACATACAAATAAATAACTACTCACGAAAGCCCCCAGCTTTTGAGTGAATAGGAATCTCTCTGCCAGCCGTTATAAGACCTGAAAGAAAAGGAAGTAAAGACGGCGATTACATGGGGCAGTTCCGCTCTGTAAAATATTGTATGGAAAGAAGACGACTGCTCTACTCACTGGTAATAATTAGGATTGTCCCGGTTTGCTGGGTAGAGTCTGATTTCTGGATACGAATGGACATATTCCTTACTGCAAAGCGAGGCGTACTTCTGACAGTCAACGCTTCCAACATTGATCAATCCGCTTAAGTGCTGAAATGAAGAAAATCCCATTGCAATAAAATGGTAAGATATACATGACTCTGTCACTAGGATGCCAGTATAATTACTCTCAGTTCTAATGTGACCAGTATGGGGGTCATTTATTAAGACCAGCATTTTAGACGCCGGTCTTAACCCCGTATGCTGGTCCCGGCCTCTACATAACATCAGTGCATCCAGTTCTGGTCTAAATCTACGCCAGCTTCCTTGATGGCTTAAATTTAGACCATTTTTTAAGCCTTCCCCGCAGCACACCCTTTTTTAGTCCTGGAGTGAGCGGGGAAAAGTCGCAGATTACGGCGCAAATATTGGAGGGGGTTCAACTGGCTCCTAAAATCAGCAATGATACGGACATCACTGATTTATTCTAACAATAGCACACCATCAACTGCTGGTCCCATATCCTCCCTGTCGTTGACACCACACATACGTATTCGTCTTTTAACCCACAGAAATGACCAGTAATACATCCTGAACAAACCCAAAAAGTGCGAATCACATTCAACTTTCTTAGAACATGTATCAGGTACTAGGACCACAATGCAGAAATAAGACTGTAGGGTGTACCCGTGCCATGCGTTTCCACTCGGGCATTAGGGCTTGACATGGTCCGCACCAGGGCGCGTAATAATCCACCATCCAGATTTCATCACGATTCCGACCCTTTACCAGTTCCTTCAAAGTTTCAGGTGTGAGAGTGACAACGGAAGGATTGCGAAGATCCTGCATGTGAAGAGAAGGATGTCAAAGTCTGAAGTTTAAAGGGGTCTTCCAGGACTTTCGATACTAATGACCTATCCTCAGGACAGGACATCAATATCAGATCAGTGGGGGTCCGACACCCAGAACGCCCACCGATCAGCTGATTCAGGCAGTCATCCAGGTTAGAAACTGTACAGTAAATGGAAAGCTCCTTCCACTGATGTCGCTGTATGGCAGTTCAGATCAGATCTCATTCATTTGAATAGGAGCGGAGCTGCAGCACCCCGGTCTCTGCCAGTACACAGTGCACTGAGCTATCTGCTTCCAGCTCCATCCAATATATGGTCCAAACAGCTGATCAGTGGGGATGCATGTTTTCTGCTGGATCCCTGCTGATCGGATAATGAAAACCTATCCAGAGGACAGTTCATCAATACCTACGTCCTGGAACAAAGCCAATAGGGTTTAATATGATGTCCAGATGTTACTGCAGTCTATGGTGGGATCTGCACCTATCAGACATTGGGGGCATACGTTTTAAAGGCCTAAAATATCTATCAATCTATCTCATACACATGTAGCGAGTGAACTTGGGTAGCCACTGTAAATTACTACTTTTCTCCCATGCCGCTTCCAGTGATGTGTCCCAGTCCTCCCTGCTGCTGACATCATCTTCCTGGCTGCAGAGGTGATGTTTCGTACACACAAGCCACCGTGCAGCCAATCAATGGCTTCGGCAGTACATGGGAAGTCACTGTTGAGGCCATCGATTGGCTGCAGAGGTGACCTGTCTCCACTTCAGTCGCAAAAACAGTGGTGGGGAGGACAAGAGTACTGCGCAGGAAGCAGCAGGGGAGAAAAGGTATAATTTCTTTTGCTATTTTAGACCATTTAACGTGTTATTTAACTCTGACAACCCCTTTAATGTCACAGGAGATGGGACTATAAAACATACAGTACCTCAATGAACTCCAGGATTTGCTCTGCACTGTGATGTCCCTCGTACTCATGAATATTAGACTGGTTGAACACTACGGTTGTTGGGTAAGCTCTTATATTGTGCTGTAAGGGAAAGAAACAACATTCATCTGATGTGGACACAAATAGTTAACGACAATATTCAGCAGACACTTTCCATACTGCATGATACAGTGCTGCTGCACTTAAAGGGGATTTCCCACCAAAAATATTCTGTAGTTTTCAAACCAGCACCTGCATGTGAATATTTTTTTTATTGTATATAATTAAAATTGTTGCATAACCACTGAGTAATTCAATATAATGTATCTGTATAGCGCCACCTGTTATTTGCTTTTTTCTTATTTCTTTGACCTGCTCACTGAGAAGGTCGCACATGCTCAGTTTCATCTTTCAACTGCCTCCTAATAATAAGGGGAGCATGGACACGCCGCCTGAGCTGTGATAGGGGGAGCATTGACACGCCCCCAGAGCTGCAGCAGAAAAGACGCTCCCCTTGAGCTGCCAGCCTCATATAAATCTAGAAGAGCAATGAATGGGGAGATCTCTGGATCCATGTGAGGTACAGGGCTGGTTCCGGCTTTGTTAGAAAGAGATTATCATGTACTGTATGATGTCTGGTTCTTATTAGTCATGGGATAACCCCTTTAATTCACTTACCATATTGCAGAGACCTTCATGAATTGTGCAATCCAGAGTGCCGAACCGCACATGCCCAAACACCCGCTTTGATGCTTTTCTCAATTCTGGCAGCAAGGCTCTACACGGGGGGCACCACTAAAAATTACAGAAGTTAACAAAAATTAAATATATATTGACATGACGTAGCTTTACAGGTTCACTGAGAGGACATTTGGTTTTAGGAAATACTTGCATTCCCCGTGTAATTACAGTGCTGGAGCACCTTTTCTTAGAAACTCTATGTTATGCAATTCCTAAGTTATTCCTCCTGGAAACAGATCAATAAATTCACAACAGGGTGTTACTATTCCCCTTGGGGTCCCGGGTACGAATGTGACCAAGGACAACATCTGCAAGAAACTTGTATGTTTTTTCCCCATCTTTGTGTGGGTTTACTCCTACATGCCTCCCCCTCCACAAAAAACACACTGAACCCCAGTGGGGACAAGGACTTATTCAGGTCTCTGTACAAGCGCTATATAAAGGAGTACAATAAATATCTCTACACGGATACACTTTACCAGTGCTGAGAGTGTCAGATTGTTTAGTGACATGCCCCACTAATAAGGGAGTATACTAACAACCAATTGTCAGTTTATTCAAACATTTTCAGGAGGAATAACAGAGGAACAACGAGATGAAGAAACAAATATTTCCTGAAGCAGCCAGGTCAGGATCACTGACAGGTTAGGTGGCTTTGGCTTCACTGACTGAGAAGTTCATGGCCAGCAAATGAGTAGCTTTTCCTTAGTAAAAATGACCAAGTATTTTTTGTACTGGATAGCATTGTACACTACTAGGCTAGTTCAGATGGCTGCCCAGATGGAGGCAAAAAGGACACTGTTACCATCTCCGGCAGGCTAATATATCCCCATGGACACATTCAAGTCTTCCTGGTCGTCATGCTAAACATGATGAGAGCATAGCATAATCTGCCCGCGTGGAACAGAAATACAGTGCAAAAAATAATGGCTACTCACAGGAGCAAAGAAGTCCACAAGCCACGGCTCTCCCTCGTTCCCGGGGAAATTCTTAGGACCCAGCGATATCACGTGAGAGTTGACACTGTCTTTGGCAAAAGTCACCAACTCATAGACATCTGTTTTTCCTTTAAATAAAAGAAAAAAAATATATATCTAAAAATTCTTGTAAATAATTGCAAAAGTCTCTAATATTCTAGTGACCCGGACTTAGTACAGGACTCTATGGTGATCTATGTCCAATTCAGTACTGCAAATGCCATGCCGATGAAATGAGCCCATATGACAGTCACATTGAGGGGAACAAGTCACAGGCTTTTTTATGATTAAACGCCTTATTAAAAGCGTAAAATATGGCCTTTTTGCAAAAAGAAAAAAAAAGAAAAAATAAAAACTTTAATAACAGCTGCAAACAGAAAAAATGCGGACCCGCAATAGTACGGGTGCCGCCCGGTGTGTGCTCCGCAGGGCTCGGGACACACGGCCGGGGGCCCTATTTTAAATGCCTATACTTTTCCGCTCTTGCAGAGAAGTATAGGACATGTTATCTTTTTTATGCAGAGCCCGTTCTCATAGAGGTGAATGGGGCCGCATCTATTCCGCAATATTGTGTGAATGGGCCCTTAGAGTCAGAGAATCATTGCTCTAAATCACACTGATTCCTCCATGATTGACATCCCCTTGCCATCAGCTAGCGCAGTTCTTTTCCCTTCAATGCATGTACAGTGCACCGATGAAGCTGAGACGTGTGCACCTTGGCTCACTGTGCATGCCTGAAGTGCACTAGAAAAAGAGAGCACTCTGTGGTGGGGTTTCAGAGAAGACAAAGGGGATGTCAGTCACGGTTCTGACTCTGTGACACTGCAAGGCTTCTGACTCCAGGTATGGGATTTTCATACTGCACGTGCTGGTATTAAAATGCTTTATCTGAAAAGAGGAAAACCTGATGATTCTAACAAGTGCACGGTTACAATACTGTGGGACAGTCCTACCGGCTCTTGTTTTACTAGACATAACGCTACAGCGCTGGCACTAGATGGGGCACATTTACTAATACGGTCTAATTTTTAGACAATATAAACAGCCTAGACAGTGTAAAAATGCAGCAGATGTGTTTTTTTCTTTCCTCTTAAAAATAAAATAATAAAGTTACTTAATACACGGTATGTACCCCAAAATGGTTCCTTAAAAAAAAACTCTACAAAACTTCAAGGTCTTATACAGCTAAGTTGAAGAAGGAGGGGGGGGAAAAAAAAAAAAAAAAAAAAAAAAGTTATGATCGCTGGAACACAGAGGTGGGAAAAAAAATGTTAGTTATGTCACTAAGGGGTTCAAAATGCACTTGTGCCCCCCCCCCCCACTTTCACCATATAAGTGGGGTGAAAGTGACAGTATGCTTATAATGCGAATACTAATGAGTTTTCATTACGGAAGCGTTCATAGTATGCAGGAGGCGCGGGAATGGAGAGTGTAGTTCTGCTTGCATTTGCTGTACTCACCGCTCCCTGGCTTTCTTCTGGGCGCCACGCTGCATTTGGTCCTCACAGCATACAGCATCTAGATCTCTCGCACACTACTGGCGGCACTTACCATTCTCAAGAGAACTCATATTATAACCCGTAAAAACAAACCTAAGTTGGATCCATTCTCCACTCACTCACCATGATGGATTTCAAAGTCGTTGATGCCCTTCCCCTTAAATGCCGCCACACAAGACTTGTGAATGTATAGGGAGGTGCAGGTCGATGGATGGGACTGGCAGTCAAAACGCCCAACCTTACGACAGACACAAAAGAGCGTTAATACAAATCATAATAGGTAGAAATCCCAATCTATGGGCAATACGTAAAAATGAATCATCTTCTCCAGAGTCAGATGCTTGGCTTAAAGGGGTTGTCCAGGACATTTTTTTCTTTTTTCAATCTCCCCATCCGGTGAGATCTGTGAAGAGATCTATACAGCTCCCCACCACGTTGTTACATCTACTGGGCTGTCACTGGACTTCCAGTCCTCATTTGTCAAATTTCGCATGGGCGGAGTCATGTGTTCAACTTCAGTCAATGACTGGCCTCAGTGGTCACGTGACAAGGGTGAGGCCAGTCATTGGCTGCAGAGGCACACACGAGCCTGTCCATGAGGGAGCCGACAGGTAGGGAATGGAAGTCTGGTGAAGACAGACCGGGAGCCACAGAGCGGCAGGTAAGTATAGATCTCTTCACAGGTCCAGCTAGGTGAAAGGACGGGGGAAAGGGATTTAAAAAAATATCTTAGACACCCACTAAATCTTTTGGTTTAGATATTGCATTATTGCGTCATTTAAAGATCTATGATCAGTGACAGCATCTTGGCTGTCAAATGAGGGTTACACCAGCTATACATGTAAGTTAATGTATAGCCAGTTTCAGCATGACCAGATGATTATCTAATTTTTAAGGGGGTTCCTGACTTTCCCCTTGACAACAGATTTTGAGGGAAAGAAGGAGTGGGCTATTAAATTTCAACATACCGATTCCTTTTACTCTCGGGGAGATAAGCTACCGGCAGAACCCTTACATACCTGCCCAACCATACATGTGAATTGGATGGGGCGGGGGTTGTCAGGAGGAACAGCTGACTACCGAAGGAGTATTCGAATGAAACCTATCTAAAGCGTACGGCCATCTTTAGTCTTAGGCCTCTTGCACACGGCAAATTGCTGATCCGCAAAACACTGACACTGGCCCTGTGCGTTCCGCATTTTGCGGCATGGAACGTGTTGCCCTCTGTAGAAGTGTAGAAGGATAGACACAAGCCCCACTCAAGTGAATCGGTCCACATACGATCTGTGAAAAATGTAGATCAGATGTGTACAAAAACCCCGCTGTGTGCATGAGGCCTTTTGGCCAACCCTCGTCTCATCAGGGGCTCAGCATGCTGCTCCATTCCACCTCCATGCTTTACACTGCTGCTGCTCCCCACCAGGAAGTCAGGGCATGGGCAACTGTTTGCAACTCCATCAAAAACTATAATTTACCAAAACAATAAGAAATTATCAATTATCAAAGCCACACATATCCCAGACCTTGTGAGCCTTGATACAAGGGGTTCCTAAGTTCTACATCACTAACCATACTTACTTATTCATTCGTCATTCACACGACCGTATTATTGTGGGTCCGCATTATTGCGGTCCCGCAATAATACGGGAGCGCCTGGCGTGTGTTCCGCACCGCTTGGAACACACAGCCGGGCGGCCCCATTCGAAATGCCTAAACTTGTCCCTGCGTGTGGACAAGTATAGGACATGCTTCATATTTTTCAGCAGAGCAGCAGCACGAGCTAGCTCCGTGCGGCGGCTCCCCGCTCCCATAAAGGTGAATGGGGCCGCATCTATTCAGCAATATTGCGGAATAGATACAGCCCCATTCACACGGTCGTGTGAATGGGACCTTAATACCAATAGAAAGTTTCTGGCATCAGACGAGCGGAGAAAAGACTGACTAAAGAAGGCATTAAGCTATCACAGGATTTGAAGCCATGATAACTTATGTACGAGATAATTTACCTGAATATGATCACCACGCAGTAAAACATTGAGCTTTTTGAATTCTGGTACATAAAACTCTCGATCGTATCCATAAGTGAAGAATATAAGCCATCGATGATACGTTAACTTGTCCTTAAAAAATAAAATAAAATTTCAATACTAGCCTTTTGTCTCTCAATCTGTACGCTAATGCATACAAATTACAAGATGCGTACAGATTAGAAGATGCGTACGCTACTACTCGAAAATTGCTCCCGAGTACGCTCGGCTGAGCATGCTCGCTCATCTCTATTTATAACTTCTAGAAGGAATAATAAAGGAATGGCGCAACATAGAGTCATAAGAATAGATGCTAAATAATTCTTATTAAAAGGGGGATGAAAGTAGTTACTAACACGGACATGTCAGGAGAGGTGATGACAAACCTCTTGAGGATAATACTCCAGGACCACACTTTATACTTCTAAAGGAGGACCTGTCACCACCCCTGATATCTCAGTTTTAATAACTACTTGCATCCCCTTGAAATAACAATTATGGAGCATCTCTTCTTATGACTATGATGTTCCACCCTTTTATCATTCCTGCTAGAAGTTAAGAATGAATTACTAGCAGTTTGTAACAAGGGTCCAGATGGTGTTTCCCTCTGCAGTCTGACAAAGGAAGCACTGATAAGATAATGGACTGTGCAGGGACACGCCTCCATCTGGACCTTCAATGTAAGTAACGCTAGTATTTCCTTCATACATCCTAGCAAGAATAATAGAGGAATGACACAACATAGAGTCATCAACATAGACAGAAAATAGATGCTCCAGAATTGTCGTTATATGGGGGATGCAAGAAGTTTCTAAAATATACATGTCAGGAGGGGGACAGCTCCTCTTAGACAATGTACTTCTGCTTACCTTTAAGGAATCTGGAGAAAGCATTTCCAAATCTGGAAGATGTTCCATCACTTCTTTGTAGATTTCTTTGGCGTCTAATGAATTAAAGAACTAAACAGGACAAGATAAAAAAGGCATTGATATATAGACATATCCAGCAGTTCTGACAATCACAGTAATGGAATCATTCTTACCAGAACGCCAGTTTTCTCTCTGTCAGCTAGACTGGCTCCAGGCGGGAAGTAAGCTGTTGTGCTTGTGGCGATTTCCAGATTGTCGCAGAGGTCAGCTTGGGTGGTACAGTCCATCCATCCCACACTTACCAGTCCATCCTAGATCACAAGAAACCACGGGGAAATAAAAGCACTTAATGTTTCTCTTACAGCAAGTGCACGTAAAGCCATTGGGGGAATTTATCATGAGGGTGACTTTTGAAGTCAGTTTTGCTCTTGCCTTCAGTGGCGTACTTTGCACCAAATTCATCAAATATGATTAATGGATATGATAAATGTGCCACATCTTTAAAGGGGGACCCATATACCATATACATAGTCCCAAACACAGATAGTACTTACTTTGCTTCCTGGCACCCACGTAGCTTCTAATGCCCACAAGGCTGCCGCACATCCGCAGTTGGGGGGCTGCCAATAGCAATGGGAACGACCTCTTTAGCATCGCGGATGTTTTAATCCATGCGACAGGGAGATGCAGCATCAGCCGTGCGGGCAACAGAAGTGACACGAATGCCAGGGAGCGAGGAAAGTACTAGCTGTGTGTGGGGCCTGGGGATATGAGCCTTGGATAACCCCTTTAAATTCTCACTGTACTTTCAAAAAAACTATGTCACCTTGCTGAGTGCTGAGACCCCCACTGATTGCTGGAACAAGGAGAGAGAAGCACGTGCATATCATGCTCGCTCTATCCGCTGCAGGAGATGGAATTGAGATGAGTCCATAGACTTTCTATTGAGTCAGTCTCAGCACTCAGCCCTCCACCCATCAAATCCTTTATGTCACTATGACCTTTTGCAGTAGCTTTCCACTCTAACTGATTGAGGGATATCCTAACAAGGCACATGGAAAGTGTTGTCTAAGACAGCACCTACATGTTGGCTCAGTGGTTAGGAGTGGGGCCTTGCTGCACTGGGGTCCTGGGTTCGAAATCCAACCAAGGACATCTGCATGGAGTTTGTATCTTCTCCTTGTGCTTTTTATATAAAAAATAAAAATAGGCCGATAGCTACCAATTATTTTACAGCTTTCATTTTTCAACAGGCACCTGAGAAATGAGAGCTGGAACCTGATTGGTTGTGACCTGTAACCACTTCATTTTTTATTAAACTCTCCCATTCATTGATATTCCACATCACCCAAAGAGTTTTAGAAAACTGGTTGATATAATAACTTTGGACAGGTCCAAAGACTGAAATGGAAGAGACCAACCGTGATCAGCGGGGTATGACACCCCATACCCCTGCTGATCAGTTCTTCCGCATCCGCTCCAGTGCCAGAACTACACAGCTCCCCCCACTGTGCAGCGGACGGAGCTGGTTACTGCAGCGCTACTTCCACTAACGTGAACAGGAGCCTCTCGGCAGTAACCAACTCTATCCACTAAACAATAGACATAGATACGACGTTCTGATGATGGAGCTACTACAGAACAGCTGATCAGTAGGGGTTTGGGGTGTTGGACCCCTGCCATTCAGATACTGACTGCCAACAGAACATCCCAGCAATATAAAAGAACTGGAAAAGCCCTTTAAGTGGAAATGTCATACATGCTGCTTAGCACAGCAGTAAAAACACTTTTCTTTCAGATTTTTAAAAATATTTCTATATCACTTACGAGCATGCCAGCAAGTTTTAACCGTGTCTGTGTGGACAGGCAGTCTGGAATAAATGTAAAGAGACTTGTTTAATATTCAGGATATTTTATGCACAATCATGTTATGTGTAGACCTTACTGAAATGATCATGAACTGACACATGTATTAACTGCACTTACTACTATACATGCTTAGGGTCAAATCAATGATCACATTAGCAACCAACACGGATTCCAGAAGAGCGCCTAACCTGAGCTTGTTGTCTCACCAAGTCTTCAAAAACACACGCTCATCCATTACTGAAATGTGATGTGTGAAAATACGGCAAGAAATCCATTTCCAAATGCAATTCCCACTTTTATGTATTCCCATGTAAGATACTTCTCAATCCCAAGCTCAGCCAGTAGGCCATCTTCTGCCTCTATACATTCACCAGGTTCTCAGAAACGATAACCATCATCATACCGGACTTCAGGTCACTTGTATTATTCCCCTGTGTCTCCTGGCTGACAATACACTAGAGAAGATGGCTAGACCTAGCCTTGCTTCTACAGAGACTGTCCAGCATTAATTCAAAGGGTTCTCCAGGCTACAGATAATGACCTATTCTCAGGATAAGGCTACTTTCACATTAGCGGCAGGCCTGATCCGGCAGGTGAAGGGTGCTGCCGGATCAGGACTGCCGCAGCGACATGTGTGGAGCCGGAACCGTGCTCCGGCCCCACACATGTCACACAGTACATACATACACACACACACACACATACATATAGACAAACAAACACACATACATACTTACATGCTCCCGGCAGGTCTTCGGAGCGCCAGAGGAGCAGGACGACTCGCACAGGTGACGATTCCCCACAGCGCCCTCTGCTGGGCGCCTGGTGGAATCGTCATCTGTGCGCGCCGACCTGTCCCTACGTATGCTGCGGTTTGTTCTCCCGTCTGAAGGCGGAACGGAATGCTTTCAGGAGCATTCTGTTGTCTTCAGTTCAGTTTTGTCCCCATTGACAATGAATGGGGACAAAACTGAAGCGTTTTATTCCGGTATTGAGCCCCTATGACGGAGCTCAATACCGGAATTTTAAAACACTAGTGTGAAAGTAGCTTAAGTCATCAGTATCTGATCAGTTGGGGGTCCGACTTCTTGCACCCATGCAAATCAGCTGTTTGGAGGGGCTGGAGGACTCTTCAATGTTTACCTGCACTTTGTAAAGGCAATGCAGTGTAATTACAGCTTCCTCTGCCATTCACTTGATGGAACAGTTGGCACTAAAGGGGTATTCTGGTTAGAAAAAAGGTATCCCCTATCCACAGGAGAAGGAATAACTATTAGATCGGTGGGGTCCTGCTACTGGGACCCCCACTGAGAAAAGGTTCCTTAACATGGGCAAGGATCCATTCATTCTGAAGAGTGCCTGCTCATCAGACAAGGTGAGAGCTGCAATTACAAGCAGCAATCACCTCAGCTTTATGGAGATAAGGGATAGCTGCTGTGATCACTCATCCCATACAGAATCACTGTGTCTGGCCAGCAGATCCCTCTTTAGACACCACTACCGGCTGCCCAGAAATGATGAGCAGGCAAAGATCTGCGCTATAATTTACTAGAGTTTCGGGCCCAGGCCCTCTTACTAAGCTGAACAGACTGTTCACAAAAAAGTGACGAAAATAGTGTAAAAAGAAAAAAAAGTCAACCATTTTTGTGCAAAACAGGTGCGTGCTAAAAACTTGTGACTTTTTCCCGCCATAATTCTGACTCTCGAACCATAATAAATTCCCCCCCCCCCCCGTGAAGCTGAGACACAATAAGGATCCTGAGCACAGAGAACGCTATTACTGCTGCATACCGTGTGACATGATAACCTTACCTCCAGTGTCAGCGCAGAACGTAATTAGCCAGCCAACTCCTGATGCAAAGGAATTTTCTACCGAGCTTTTGAAATTACCTAATTACAATGATAAACACCAAGAGAAATTCTTAAAAACTTTTGCAGTGTTAATATTTACAGAGTAACAGGACAAACTGTGTCTTAACCCCTTCGGTACCAGCGCCGTACATGTATGGCACTGGAGAGATGGGCAAACACAGAGCCCGCTCATGGGCATCATGGCCTGCAGGTCTCTGCCGTTTCAAACAGCAGAGACCCACTGCGAATGACTGCGACCGGCAATAATTTAGATACCGTGCTCATGCTGTATTTTTTTTTACATAACTCAGACAACCCGTTTAATGGGGCCGGACGGAGATGTTTAAGCTTTTGGCAATGCTAGAATGCAGAGAGGTCCAGCAGGATACTGAGCGCTACTGTGAAACTAGCCTTAGTCATTCATGGCACTCCACAGGATATGTCATAAATGCCTAATAGATACGAGTACCACCTATCTCAAGAATGGGAGGTTCCCGTCCAGGCAGTCACATCTCAGCTGCATAGATGCACATTAGAAAGAGTCTAATATCCCCATTAACATGGCACATTGCATCCTTACCTGCCCATAACTCTGTTACAGTACTTGAAACATACTTCATTGCAAAATGTACCAAATTCTCATTTGAACGGTCCCCAAAGTACTTGACTGGATTCTGTAAATGACATGAAAATACAAAACATTGAAAATAAATGTAATACAAAAAAAGTAAATGGGTATTAAGCAGTCAGGGTTAAATTAAATCTTAATACAAAAAATATTATACTAGTAAAGTGAGAACTTTGAACAAATTTTACACACATTTTTGAAATTCCAGCATGGAAATAAATATTTTAAGGCAATGTACACATGTGGGGTCAATTTATTTTTCTTTTTATAATTGCATTTTACTCATTTTGGGCTAAAATTTTTTCAATTGGTCTTTATTAAAAATATTGAGCCATTCTGTCACAAAGTGTTGACTCTTTGTCTAGCTGTGTGAATCCTTTGTGCCTTCATCTAATAAACGTTATCTGTAAAATACTGAAAGGTCATAAACACCTATTTAATTCAAATTCTTATCAGCAAGATAAGAATTGAGCTATAATGAGTGTTTATAATGTCAGAGGTCAGAGATAAGAAACCAGCCTACGGCAACTTTCACATTAGCGGCAGCACGGATCAGGCGGATGAAGGGTGCCGCCGGATCCGTGCTGCCACAAGTACACGTGAGGAGCCAGAGCGTTGTTAATTCAGGTACTGAAATCCGGCAGAGGATCTCTATACCTGAATGAAACTGATCAGTTTTGATTTTGCACATCAGGATGCATCAGTTCAGTTAGGATGCAGTTGTGTGATATCAAAAGTGAAAAAAAAACAAAACGGATCAGGCACTAAATACATTGACAGTCAATGGGTGACGGATCCGGTTTCATTGGTTTCAGTACCTGATCAGTTTCTTTCAGTTTTTATGACAGGACACAAAATTACAGCTTGCTGAAAAAAGTGAAAGCTGCCTGAACTGAAGACATCCTGATGCATTCTGAACGGATCTATTTCCATTCAGAATGCATGGGGACAAAACTGATCAGTTTGTTTCCGGTATTGAGATCCTCTGCTGGATCTCAATACCAGAAAACCACAACGCAAGTGTGAAAGTAGCCTAAGGCATGACGTTTCCCCACTGCGCCCAGCAGAGGGCGCTGTGGGGAATCGTCATCACTGCGCGCAGGAGGCGCGTGAAGACGTTCTGCCGGCGTCCCTGGAGTATGTGAGTATGTATGTGTGTATGTGTGTATGTCTGTATGTCTTGTTCCAATGTGTGTGGTAACATGTGTGGGGCCGGAGTGCTGCGCTCACATGTATCAGCGGCAGTACGGATCCGTCGGCACCCTTTAGGTGCCGGATCCGTGCTGCCGCTAGTGTGAAAGTAGCCTAAGCTGCCTGATGGAACAGAGGGAAAAGTCAGATCCTGCTACTAGAGAAACTCAAGGCTGCACAAAGACAGTGGTTCAAAATTTTTAATAAAGACCAAGCGAAAAAAAAAAGATTTTAGCTCAAAATGAGTAAATAATATTATTATTATTATTATTAATAATAATAACCCAAGCTTTAGAATGGTTCTCCATTAATCCCATTTTTCAGACTCACCATTCCAGCTCTGAAAATATGGAGGCTTGGATAACTGTTGATTCCTCGGCTCCTGCAAAGCATTCTTTCATCCCTGCAATTGACTGCTCCAATACGTATAAGTCCATCCATTTCTTTAGCAAACTCTCTCCACTACAAAATAAAACCATAAAAAGTAACTAAGTGGTTTCAAGAAGTTAGCAAATACAAAAGTGATAAAAAGCACAAAGGAAAAAAATCATAAGAGTATAAGGATATTATTCTATTTGACTTACTGTTGGTGCAAGATCATGGCAGTGAGAACAGCCAGGAGAATAGAAGTTAACGAACCATACTTCTCCGGAGTTTACAGCACCATCTTTAGAATAAAAAGAGAAAACAATGGCATGAAAGGATAACACTGGGGAGTATTTCTCAATAATGCACCAATACTACATTCTTAAAGGGACTGTCCGAGTTCAGAGCTGAACCTGGACATATCCCCATTTTCACCCAGGCAGCCCCCTTGATATGAGCATCGGAGCATTTCATGCCCCGAAGCTCTCCTTTGCCCTGAGATGAATTGTGCAGGGTAAAGGCTTTTTCTGGAAATCCGGTAACGTACTGAGGCCTACGTAGTGTAAGCTTGGCGGAGGCTTCCGCCTAGCAGTGAGCTCCGTGACGTCACCGACACTAATGGGTGGGTTTTAGCGCTGTCCTATAGAGTGTAAAACAGCTGGGGTAGCGCTAAGGCCCGCCCATCATTGCCGATGACGTCACTGGAAACACTGCTAGGTGGAAGCCTCCACCTATCAATGTGCCATTGTAAACAAACAGCCCTTGCCCTGTACAATCCAGCGCAGGTCAAGAGAGAGCATTGGAACATAAAATGCTCCGATGCTCATGTCAGAGGGGTGACAATGGGGATATGTCCAGGTTCAGCTCTGAACACGGACAACCCCTTTAATAGATAATTGTTGTTTCATTCTAATCTTACCTAGAGATGGGCTAACATTTTGGGGAGGAGCAACGTTAAATAATCAAAACTGGAAAACAGACTTTACAAGGAATAAAAAAAAAAGAAATTTGTAGCATCAAATAAAAAGAGAACCTGCATATCCCCTGCAATATCCCCTGGCAGGTCTTTTTTTCAGAAAATCCTGGCATTTCCCATACAATAAATCTGGAGGCTCGTCATTTGTAACATTTAGGCTAGGTTCACATCTCCGGCAGAGGTTCCACCAGTCTGAGTGACCACAGAAGCAAAAGAATAAAATAGGTAGAAATACACTAAAATACTTACCAAATTCTGCTTTATCCAAAGTGTAAATTTCAGGGTCATCATCATAAATACCTTAAATCAAGAATAAAAATATATATTAGGAGGGCAGAGCAAATATATATGCACAGTACAGATGTTAATTTAAAAATGTATAGGAGCAAGTAGGGGGGGGGGGGGGGGGAAGGATTAACCCCAGCCGTCTTTACACCGAGCGCTGTGCTGTGTAGACGGATATGCCTTAAGAAGACTCATTTAGAGAGTCCCGCTAAGGGTACATTCATGCGATCGTATGAATGGGTCCGCAAGTCTTCCGCAATTTTGCAAAACGGGTGCGGAACCATTCGTGAACTTTTCTCATATAAATCTACAACTTCTCTAAATAAAGTGTATTAGAAAAATATTCCCCATCACTGTCCCTACACATTAGAAAAAAAAAAAAGGCAGTTCCACTTTAACCTCTAGCTACTGCTCCAATGTCTCCTTTACTGATGGCGAATTTTATATTATATATGAATTTCCTTTAAAGAAGAACTCCCGCAAAAATTTTTATTCCATGTCCTGCTAGAAATGTACATGATGTAATCTGTAGTGAATGTCATTTTCTTACCAGTAGCTTAATTTTTGAGTTATATCATCCTGAAGTTTCTTATCTGTGTCATGTGACTAGGAATTAGACCCAACAACTCACGCAGCACCTTATGTGTGGACAGGAAGTCTTATTTTCTATGTATTCCTATGGGAGCCTCACTTTCAGTCTCATAGGAATGAATAGAGAAGTGACTGGCTTCCTGTCCTGGGTCAGTTGGAGGTCAGGGAGTTGGTCACATGACCCAGCTACAATAAGAAGAAAGTGGAAACTCTCAATTTCAGCTTCTGATAAGAAAATGACAATCACTACAGATTATATCATGCACCTTTCTAACAGGTCAGAGAATAAAAATTTTTGCGGGAGTTCTTCTTTAAAGGTGTGGTCACATCACTGACAACTCCCTCATTATGAGAGGCGAGATGGCGATTAGCTGATCGCTGTGGGTCTGGCTCTTGAGACCACGGCCAAACAGCTGATCTTCTCAGGAAAAGTTGGCTTTGTTCTGGCTCAGAGGTCCAGAAGTTGTCAATGATGGGACACGCCCTGTGAGCTCTCTGGTTATGTAATACATTTTGTATGAAAACTGAACATATTACTTGCTTCCCCCCAGGGACTGTTCACGGATTTCACTGAGATTCACACTAGATATGACAGTGTATTCACTTTCTAATAAACAGTATGAGAAGGTAAGACAGAGTGACAATGGGCGGCTTACTGAACCGTAGCAACACGTGCAGAAATGAGCCACGGTGGCCTCCATCACTACATCCTGCTGTGCACGGGAGCGTGACCACTCTTTAAACACTGCTAAAGGTACATGGACATTTATTCTACTCTCTTATAAATTAAAGCAGCCCTCCAGTTCAAGAAAAAGTATTCACATTAACTGGGGAACGAACAGAACACTTACCGGGTGACCTCATTTTCAGCTGCAGATCCTCCAATTTCTGGCTTCATCTTCTGCCAACCAAAATGTCTGCACCACTTCTCAGACTACGTGACACACACTGTGCATTTGGTGCTCCAAGACGTCGCCTGCTTGTCCAAGCTCTGCCCTTAGTTTGGTCAGGGGCAGCAGAGAGAGTCTTAGGCCCCTTTCACACGAGCAAGTTTTCCGCGTGATGTGAACGCATAGAACCCACACCGAATCCTGACCCATTCATTTCAATGGGGCTGTGTACCACGCATCACTTCTGCGTTGCGTGAAACTCGCAGCATGTTCTATATTCTGTGTTTTTCACGCAGCCCTGGCCCCATAGAAGAGAATGGGGCTGTGCGAAAAATGCATTGCATCCGCAAGCAAGTGTGGATGTGATGCGTTTTTTCACTGATGGTTGCTAAGAGATGTTGTTTGTAAACCTTCAGTTTTTTTTATCACGGACGTGAAAAACGCATCAAGACGCATTGCACCCGCGCGGAAACAACTGAACGCAACCGCAGACAAAACTTGCAAAATGATGCGTGTTTTACTGAACGCACTCTGAACGCATCCGGACCTGATCCGTCACGCTCATGTGAAAGAGGCCTCAGACTACAAAATGCACAGTATGGATCCGGTAGACTGAGAAATGGTGTGGCTACCTTGGATGGCAGAAGAGGAGCCGGGGAAGTGAAGGATCAGTGGTTGAAAATGAGGTCACCAGGTAAGTGTTCTGTCAGTTAACCAGTTAATCATTTCTTTTCTTCGCTTTCAAGGGTTACTAACTTCAAAAAAACGTTTGATGTGACATTGAGACATATGAAAAGTTTCGATGGAAGGGGTCTCCGCACTGACCTCTAGAGTGAGGAGAGAGAAGCACTCACATATCGCACTCTCTTCTTGCAGGTGACGGAATTGGGACGGGCCCACAGACTTCCAAGATGAGTGCGTGCTTCTCAGTGGGGGTCTCGGCGCTCAGACCCGCACCCATCTAAACATTTGATATGTCTCCCTGACATACCAGAAGTTTTTGGCAAAGTTAATGATCCTTTAAATCAGAACTAATCAAGGAAACCAGAAGACGGAAGATGAGTGAGAAATAAACAGGAAAAATATACCAAAGTCATATCGATAGAAGCTCCAGCTCTCGTAGTGGTGTCCTTGGCTCTCATCCAGGCCCTTCTCCCCATATTTATCATACTTCTTTCGAAGTTCTTCATCTTTTAGAACCTCATATGCGCGGTTTAGTTTCAAAAATTTGTCATGTGCACTCGGATCATTCTGGAAAGATTAGAACAAAGTCATTAACAATGAGCAATAACCATAATCAGCAATGGCTGAAAAACCAAACGCCGGTAAAGGTCGTATCAGATCTGAAGATACTGATCTATTAACGAGCAGCAAGTGACAATTTAGCAATGTGGTGAGGATTTCTCAGATTCTAAGGCACCCAAATATATTCAATATTGAAGCCCTGGAATCGCATATCTTCTCTCTGTAATTCAGGAAGGGTAATGATGGCCATATCGGTAGTCAACCAGCAACACAGGTCATCAATATCAGATCAGTGGGGCCTTCACTCTATAGAAAAAAGCAGGTGGCCAGGTCCATGGGAGCACGCATAGGCTGGTGCTTTTTCCTATAGTGTGCAAGCACGACCACCACTGATGGATTGCAGGGTGGTCATAACCCCTGGTAACGAGCAGTGTACAATTTGATGAAAAAATGAATCCAGCCAGTAAAGGAAGCAATATGGACAATCACAATACATTAGTAAGTGCCTTGTATTAACTTTCTCTACATGATAAATGCCACTTGCTGAGGTGAGACAACCCCCTTAAAGCCGAGCCAGACTGCAACTTAGATGCGACATCTCATTCACTTCTACAGTGTGACTTTGGTGCAATTAGTAACTGTGTAAGATAAGTAACCCTAAACTCATATTCATGCCATACAGGTATATATTTTATAATTTGGGACGCCCTTAAAGTGAGCCTGTCACCATGAAAATACAATGTAATCTACAGACAGCATGTTATAGAGCAGGAGGAGCTGAGCAGACTAATATATAGATTTATGGGAAAAGATTCAGTAAAACTTGCATTACATTTATTTAAATCTCTGCTCATTCTGGGCTTTGAAGTGAAGGGGGCGGTCCTATCAGTGATTGACAGCCTGCCCTCTATGACTGTGTATACAGAGAGAGCTGTCAATCACTGATAGGACTGCCTCCTGGACTTCAAAGCCCAGAATGAGCAGAGATTTAAATGCATAAAATACAGGTTTTACTGAATAAAACCCTATAAAACTAACTCAGTCTGCTCAGCTTCTCCTGCATGTTCACTGTGACCGGTTCCCTTTAATAAGAATAATATGTCGCCATGAGTCAAACACAAGCACAGCACCAACATTTGCAGAAGGGTGTAACATGTATTAGAGAGCCAGCTGATGACATCACCAGAAGCTTGGACGTAAAGAGGAGAAAGTGCACAATCTGGAATGAGATAACTGGAAAAGGAATACGAACAGTGATATTTCCACGGCAAGAAGTGGTTTGTCCTAAGGCCAGCACTGCCTGTTCATATACAAGAGTGTGTCCTCAATACATCCACATTCACATGCAGAGCAGCAGTAACGAGGCAGTGTTTAGTTCAGTGATAGCCGGGGTCTCACTGCTGAGCAGCACAGCCGTCTATTCAGATGGTAATTTGCACTGGATTCCAATGTCCTTTCCCACATTGACGACTGCATAAAAGACTGGTTTGGTGTCAGCTGCATCAAGCAAATATTTGGGGTCTAAGACTACAAAGAAGCCATTTTCAACTCAAACAGGACCCATCACCACTCCTGAAATGGGCATTTTTATATAATTCTATGTTGTGTCATCCCTCAATTATTACTACTAGACGTTTATGAATGGATTGCCAGCATTGTGAAATAAAGGTCCAGCTGGGTGTTAACAGATGAGCAAAGGCTGACGTTACCTAATCAGTGCTGCCAGAGGCAGACTGTACATGGACACTCCCCCACTAGTAACACACACGTGGACCTTCATTGTAGACTGTTAGCAATTCATTCATAAGGTCTCATGCACACGACCGTATGTATTTTGCAGTCCTCAAAAAATACGGATGATGTCCGTGTGCATTCCATACATTGCGGAATGGAACAGCCGGCCCCTAATAGAACAGTACTATCCTTGTCCGTAATGCGGACAATAATAGGACATGTTCTATTATTTTGCGGAACGGAAATACGGACATACGGGTCGGAAAGCACACAGACGTTCCGTTTTTTTTTCTCTGTTGGAGAATGGTACGTGCAGCTTCCATTTCTGGGATAACGGGCCGTACCTTGGGCACGTGATCCCAGCCTGGGATTACAACCTGCTGCACAAGTGCGAGTTTGAATCTGTCACCAAAGCGCTTGGGAGAGATTCAGACTATAACCCCCAGGCTGGGATCGCGACACATTTTGGATAACCCCTTTAACTAGAGATCAGATGAGAACATACATATGTAGTGATGCAGATAAATGAGGTTTACAAGGGTAGATATCACTTTCTTCCTCTTCTTGACAATACATGGAAATGCCCTCTAGTCAGGAAAGCCATATACACTTCTCAGGATAGGTCATCATCACGGGTCCGAGTCCAGGCACCCCCACCGATCAGCTGTTTCAGGGAGCCGCAAAGCTCACCAGAGCTCCTGTAAGCAGTGTGGACTCATGGCACATTACCAGCACAGCGCCATTGACTTCTATGGGACTGAACTGTACTAGGCCATGTGACTGATGTACGGGAGTCAGACCCCTGCCAATCTGATATTGATGACCTATCTTAAAGATAGGACATTAATATTATTTTCAGGATAACCCCTTTAACTCTAAAACTAACTTTGGATTTGATGTCTATTTTGTTTCCTGTTACTATTCTATACCCATAGGGAAAATTACTCAAGACATTAGGCCATTTGAAATTTTGGCCAACTTACACTTGGAAAATCAGGATCTCTTTAGGTCAAAGATCAAAAATGTGATACCTTCCTTATCAAGGTACTCTCCCGCTGAGAGTACCAGCAGGATATTGAAACCAGAGTGTGACCTCTGTATCCATGAAGAAGGATCTTTACAAACCATGGACATAACACCAAGGTTCTGCTTCTGTATGGGATGGTGAGAAACACCTTGCAATCTCTGCTTTCTTTAATGCCTTGCAGAATGCTGCTCCATTCATTCTCCATGGGACTGCCAGAGATAGTTGAGTACAGCACTCTGGAATTTCAGGTGGTTCCATAGAGGACGAATGGAGAGGTAGCTGCCGCCCCATCAGAATGAGATTCCTGGAAGTGGTGGGGGTACTAGCAGTCGAACCTTCACCCACCTGGACAACATTTTCAAGCATTCTGTGTAATGGCCCTCCACTATTAATAAAAATAAACTTCTTAAGGAGTTATCAGTGACTAATCAGACCTCCAGATGTGGTCAACCTGTGGTGGTGACAACATCCGCGGCAAGGGGAGCGGAAGTGCTGGTCCGGGAGCCACACAGACCGAATCTATTAGAGGCGACCAGATGAGTATCAGCACCACCCCGGGTTGGCCACGTCTGGAGGTCTGATTTAGTCTTGGATAAGGCCCTTAAAGGGTTTCTGTCATCAGATTTTAGTATTGCAAACCGAGTGTCCTTTGCAATGCGCAAATGTCACCTGATGACAGATCTGTTAATGTTATAGTTTTCTGTAGCGTAGTTTTTGAGAAAATAACGTTTTTAAAATATGTAAATGAGCTTCTCTAGGTGCAGGGGGCGTTAATCCTGCACCTAGCTGCGGCGTAATTCCTCCTCTTACCCCTCCTCTTTTGCTCTTTCGACTCCAGGCCCTGTGCGAGTCCAAAATCCCGCGCCTGTGCATTGCGATCACCAATGCGGGCGCATTGAGGAAGCGGCTCTCAACGCGCATGCGCGGATTGTGGATCGCAATGCGCAGGATTTCGCACTCGGACAGGGCCGGCAGCCGAAAGAGCTAGCTGCCTGGCCCTGTCAATCACCGCAACGGAGGAGGGGTAAGAGGAGGAATTACGCCGCAGCTAGGTGCAGGGTTAACGCTACCTAGGGAAGCTCATTTACATATTTTAAAAATGCTATTTTCTCAAAAACTACGCTACAGAAAACTATAAAATTAACAGATCTGTCATCAGGTGACATTTGCGCATTGCAAAGGACACTCGGTTTGCAATGCTAAAATCTGATGACAGAAACCCTTTAAACGTATTCCCTGTCCACAGGCCATGGGATAAGTGTCTGAAAGTAGTGGCCCAATGGCTGGAACACCCACTGATAAAGAGAATGGAGGTCCTGTGTCTCCCCATATGAACAGAGAAGAATGCGAGCTGCTGCTCCATTCATCTTTAGAAGACTGCTGGAGATAGCTGAGCATCCTGCACCTCATCAGTGGTCCCATGAAGATGAACGGAAGGGCAGTACACATGCTCCCCAAATCCTCCATTAACACAGTACAGCACAGAACCCCTGTGTCGTGACTGGCTGGAGTCTCAGCAGTCTAACCTCCACCGATTAGACACTTATCCCCTATCCTTATCCTAGGGGATAACATTAAATCTTGGCAAAACCCCATAACGTTACTTTTTAAAAACAAAACAAAAAAAAAATATTACAATGTGACAACACTTACCTGGTTTTTGTCAGGATGTAATTTTAGCGCCAGTTTCTTAAATGCTTTCCTAATCTCTCTACTGCTGGACGCCCGGGATATGCCAAGTAAACCGTAGTAGTCCTCATCTGAGCAGACGAGCGCGATCAGGGAGAAGACAATAAACCATAGAGCCACGCTCCTCAGGTAACAAGTTCTTGCCGTCAGAGGATCCATCGTTCATGCAAAAGGTGATAAATTCAAATACTAATTTGCCTGTGGTAGATTTGTGTTCTGCCTCTTAGTGATTTTCCATGGTGTCTTCCTCTTAGCACATGACGGCCGCCGCCACCACCACAGTCCTCTGGGCTGCAAATACAGAATTCTCAGTTGCTTGCACATTAGAAATATGCAGTCATACGACATTTACAAGTTTATTGCAGTGCTGGATTGAGTGAAGTGAGTCGCATACATAGAAGACAGGAAGCCCCATAGCAAAGGTTGAAATGCGTCACCCCCTCCTCCATTAGGAGACCAGGTTTTTTCACGACCTGTTTGTGTTCCCCTCCATGTCTTAAGCAAGACCCTTGAGATATCCCCATTTGCCTGGTGGTTAACAAGGGCATTCCTGTGCACTGGTTCTTGCTACCCCGTAAGCAAAAGTGATGGTTCCATAACAGCCGCATGACCTATCACCTGGTGAGAAGCATTACACCACTGGCTGCACTAATCCAGCTGCAATGCTTCAGCGCTTGGCCAAATGTTGATCTTGGGCTTTTCTAGACCACTGTAACTTGAAACCAATCCCAACACAAGATCCCATCTGCATGGGCATTGTACTGGTAAAACACCCGTACTACTGAAGTGCATGAGGTTCCTTAGGACACCAACTGAGGGCAGCCCCATTTGATTTGTTTGGTACACCATGTGCTATACAGCAGTGTTCCTCAACTCCGGTTCCTAGGGCCCACCTGACAATTTGTGGATAGCCCACAGAAAGAATACCTGCTGAATATTAAAGAAGAACTCCCGACAAAAATTGTATTCCATGTCCTGCTAGAAATGTACATGATGTAATCTGTAGTGAATGTCATTTTCTTATCAGTCTGTATTTTTGACTTATATCATCCTGAAGTTTCTTATCTGTGTCATGTGACCAGCAATTAGACCCACCAACTCACACATAGACTTATGTGTGGACAGGAAGTCTAATTCTCTATGTATTCCTATGAGACTGAAAGTGAGGCTCCCATAGGAATGAATAGAGCAGTTACTGTCTTTCTGTCCTGGGTCAGTTGGAGGTCAGGGAGTTGGTCACGTGACCCAGTTACAATAAGAAGAGAGGTTTTTACTCACAGAAACAGTCACTGATAAGAAAATGACATTCACTACAGATTATATCATGCACCTTTCTAACAGGTCAGAGAATAAACATTTTGCGGGAGTTCTTCTTTAGGCCCCTTTCACACGAGCGTGTCCGGATTTGGTCCGGATGCGTTCAGGAAAATCCGCACGCATCCGCACGCAATTGCAGTCAGTTTTTACTGCGATTGCGTATGTTCTTTCAGTTATTTCCGCGCGGGTGCGAAGCGTTTTGATGCGTTTATCACGCGCGTGCGAAAAAACTGAATGTTTACAAACAACATCTCTTAGCAACCATGCGTTAACCCCTTCACGCCCAGCGCCGTACATGTACGGCGCTGGGGCGATGCGGGCACATGGCGCCCGCTCGCGGGTGCGGCGGGCGTCATGGCCGGCAAGTCTCTGCTGTTTCTAACAGCAGAGACTTGCCGCTACCTACTGTGTCGGCGGCGTCTTCCGGGGTGACTAGATGCCGTGATCACACGTTCGCTTCCGGGTGGTGTACAGACACCCCGTGCGGCGCAGGCGCAGTGAGCGGCGCTGGCCGCCGGGCTCCCGGCTACCTCACTGCGCCTGCGCCGATGACGTCATGTGTACTCTGACGTCATTGGCGCAGGCGCAGTGAGGTAGCCGGGAGCCCGGCGGCCAGCGCCGCTCACTGCGCCTGCGCCGCTTTTATTCCGCAGGGCGCAGGCGCGGGATTTGAATGGAGCACAGGGCCGGCAGAGGATCCAACAAGCTGCCTGGCCCTGTCAATCAAGTGAAGGTAGGCGTGACCGCGGGTGGGCAAACGGAGCTTACTAGGTGCGAGGTAACCGCCCCTTGCACCTAGTAAGCTTCATTTGCATACAACAAAAGATGATTTATTTCAAAAACGGGGGCACCAGTAAAAAAATGATCACCAGTTTGGGCATCAGGTGACATTTGCACATTGCAAATGTCATCCTGTTTTATATGCCCAAAACTGGTGACAGAAACCCTTTAAGGCCTCAAGTTGCAATAATTTCATCTTACAAGGGTTGTCCCAAATCAGATTAACATTGTAATTTGAAGGAGCGCTCATATAAAGAACAGCAGTCAGATTCTTGGATCAGGTTCCTGTTTCTTTGTGTACAGAGGACTATGACTTGGTGTAAAAAAAAAGGAGACTAGAACCACGTTATCTGTAAGTAAATATATCGTATCATCCCAGAGCCATTAATCCGTGATCCTGCCTTATATTTGCTTACTACTGAATACACATCGGCTCAACGGACCGGAAATGTGGAGGGAACTTTGCAGGAGAAGGCTGTGAGGAACAACGTGATACCATCAGCAGTATTACCTCACAGATAGACCAACACTTCTAAGGAAACTGGCAGAAATAGTCTGAAAAGATCATTTTCCAAATTGTGGCTTCCACAAAAGGAGATAACAATGAAATATCACCTTAAAGGGTTTCTGTCACCAGAAATCACCCTATTAAACCAAGTGTCATTTGCAATGAGCAAATGACACTTGATGACAGTAATGTTAGTGTCATATTTCTGGGTCCAGCAGTTTAGCCAAAAAATAGGTTTTTATAATATGCAAATGACCTCCCCTAGGTGCAGTAGGCGTGAACCTGCACCTAGGAGAGGCCGTAATAACGCCTCTTACCACGCCTCCGTAGCGCTGATTGACAGGGCCGGGCAGCCAGCTCTTTCGGCTCCCGGCCCTGTACGATCCCGAAATCCCGCGCCTGCGCACTGCGGTAGTACATCCGCGCACGCGCGCTGAGAGCCGGCGGCCGGCGGCCGCCCGGGTCCCGGCTCCTTCGTGCGCGGATGTACTACCGCAGTGCGCAGGCTTTCGGGATCGTACAGGGCCGGGAGCCGAAAGAGTTGGCTGCCCGGCCCTGTTAATCAGCGCTACGGAGGCGTGGTAAGAGGCGTTATTACGGCCTCTCCTAGGTGCAGGTTCACGCCTACTGCACCTAGGGGAGGTCATTTGCATATTATAAAAACCTATTTTTTGGATAAACTGCTGGACCCAGAAATATGACACTAACATTACTGTCATCAAGTGTCATTTGCTCATTGCAAATGACACTTGGTTTAATAGGGTGATTTCTGGTGACAGAAACCCTTTAAAGGGGTTGGCCCATCTCACACATTGGAGGCATATTGCTAGGATATGCCACCAATATCAGATAGGAGCAGGTCCCAGAGGTGGGCCTAGCACCTATCACTAGAACAGGGCCCCCAAAGTGAAGGAGAGTGCAGCTAGCATGCGCAATTCACTCTACATTCACTGCTATGGGAGCTCCGAAAAGAACCGAGCGAGCTTGGCTTTTTCGGGAACCCCCATAGAAGTGAATAAACAGGGCACTGTCTATTTACCTCTGTCGGAGTTCCGAAAATTAGTAAGTAATATATAAATGTAGATGATAACTTTTGAGGGCCTTTTACAAAGGCCAATGATTGGACCTTCTATCGGGAACAAACTGTCATATAACGCTCGTTCCCGATAATTGCCCTGTGTAAATGTGCCGCCGATCACCCAACAAACAAGTAAATGCCCAAGTGTTAGCTGATCCGATTGTTTAGGTAACACAAAATATCATCATTTGTGGGTGTCTCATTGCCCTCCATAAACAATGATGTGCTGCCGACAAACAATCATAATAACGATCATTCTTTCCCATACATCATGATCATTTGTGTGTGTAAATGTAGCTAACAAGCAGGTAATGATCGTAAATGATCACTCCTATTAACGTTCATTCCCAATCCTTAACCGGGCTACCGGCTGAGTAAAAGGGCCCTTAGTTTAGGGCTCCACAGGGACTTTAGACCATACAATGGCCAGAATAAAATTAGTGGCTACCATAGTTTGGGATTTAACATGGTTTTCTAGCATTTCTCTATGACTATAACTTATTTCAGCTTATTGATAAAGCCAGGTTCACACTCTGTGGGAGATTTATCAAAGCTAGTGTAAATGAAAAAACTTGCTTAGTTGCCCATAGCAACCAATCAGATTCCACCTTTCATTTTCCAAAGGAGCTTTGAGAAATGAAAGGTTGAATCTGATTGGTTGCTATGGGCAACTAAGCCAGTTCTCCTTTACACCAGTTTTGATAAATCTCCCCCATTCTATACTTGTTGTGGAATAAACAAAATACTATAAAAAGGAGAGCACCTTGTAAGTGGATGTGGTGTTTGTGGGGAGGGAGTTGGGTTTCAAAGCAGGATGCTGTAGTAAAGCAAATATAGAGGCGGGTGCTCAGTGCAGAAACCTCCGGCCAGTCATCACTAATCCTTTCTGAAGAGTTTTTTTTTTTTTTTGGACAGACCTAATACTGGTTGTTAAAACTGACAATATACTTGTGCCGGACACAATCCTTTCATACAGATAGACTGTCCATCAACCAAACTGATTATTTTAAAATTATTTATTATCAATTTAATTTATCAATACGTTTATGAAGTATTCACAGAACCACTCCAACAAGACCCCCAAATCCCAAATGTAACGACTCCACTGCTGTACTTACACCACAGAAATTCGACAGTGGTGTTTCAGAAATCCACTACCGCCATTTTTTTGCAGGAGCATTGCCGCAGGAATCCCCCAGCAGATCTTCCGCTGCTTTTAACTCTTTCATTGCAAAGGATGAAAGATGGATAAGGGCTCACGCACACAACCGTAGTCTCGTTGTGGATCGGATGCGGACCCATTCATCTCAACAGGGCCCCAAAAAAGATGTGAACACCACTCTGTGTGCTGTCTGCATCTGCATGTCTGTTCCGCGGCCCCGCAAAAAAATATAAGAACATGTCCTATTCTTGCAGCTTTCTATAGAAGCTACTAAATAAATTGCGGAAGGCACTCGGCCAGGGTCGGCAATTTGCAGAGCTCAAAACACGGCCGTGTGCATGAGCCCTAATACTGAGGCTCTTTTCCATGACACCTGACGCACTACTAAAGATTGCAGTGCAGCCAAGGAACTGATAGGGCTTGCAGTGACCGTAGAAGTGACCCCCAAAAAATTCCAACATTGCAGATTTTTTTTTGCACCTGCACTGAAACTACATCCAGCTCAATGACTGCACTGCTACACGGCAATCTTTGGTGGAAAACGCACCGCACAAGTTATTCTGCGCTGTGTTTTTTTGTTTTTCTCGTTTCTGAAATCTCATCCACTTTTCTTCAGATTTCCCGAATGCAACTTTCGCTGCGGTTCACACCAAGTGGCCGTACACCTCATAATACGTTTTTAAAACTGAGCAATCAATTTTAACATACACATCACCGTACAATCCACAATCACAATGGAGATCTTTACACAGACTCAATAGTTGACCATTACATCGCAATTACAAAATTATCTCTAAGTCCTGGCACTGCACTCCTGTGGGTAACCACTCCATCATCCTGATCTGTGCACTACTCTGCCAACTTTCAATGTATACAATGAGTAGATCTCACTACACGGCTCACAAATAGTTAACAGTTTAAAGAGCTAAAAATTGAAGGGAGTGTCCATGTAAAGGACAGTAAGTACAATTGTGTGATCTGACAAGGCTGCTGCTGCTCCCCGGTAGTCTTCCCCCAGTATGATTACACATAACGCATAGACTGTGCTGATCTCCTACCTCCAGTCCTGAGCCGGCACCGCAGCGTGAGATGAGCCGGAAGCCGCCTGTACACACCAGGATGACGCGCAGGGCGGTGACGCTGCACACTCTAGGCCCCGCCCACCTCCGTAATTCCGAAGCCTCTGCCGCACAGGATTGTGGGACTCGGGCCGGCTTCGTGTCTTGGCGCTCGTCGATTGGTCCGGGGACATTGTGCAGTGGCGCGTTGTTGGCGCCGCTGGTTACTCGTCACAGGGTGTACGGCTCCTGTGGCCCCCTCCTACTATCACTGGGGTGTACGGCTCCTGTGGCCCCCCTAGAGGAGCGGGCCCCTCGTTCTATCATTGGGGTGTACGGCTCTTCCCACATTTGTACTTGGAATGGCATTTAGGTCCCAGCTCAGTATTCTGTATTACAGGATAACGGCCTTTAAAGGGGTTGTCCAAGTTATGGGAAAAAATATAGCACTGTAAATCTAATGGGTAGCAATATATAACTAAGTTCAGCAAGTTTTAGGCCAAAAAAAAAATCTATATTTCATCATTTCCCTGGTTCTCTTCTGGCCTTTGTTTACATGCAGTAATAACAATATCTGCCCCTCCCCCTTCTCTGCAAAGGCAGTGAATATAAGTGCTGTGAGTACATGTCTGCCTGTTGGGATACTCAGCAGCATGTTGTTTGTGTAGGACTACAAGTCCCAGCTGTACAATGACACTGCTGATACACACAGGAAATTCTCCCTACCTGTTCTTGTACAATTCCTCTATAGCTCCTTGCCCAGCATTTGTCTCCTCTCACTGCTGCAGCTACTATTTGTTGTAAAGCCTTGAGCCCTCAGTGTGTTCTGGCTAAAGGGGTTAATGTTTTATCTGAAGGAATCCAGGGAGAGAGCAGATAGCAGGAGCCCGGCAAAGAAAGGGGGCGTGGCCAGTGACGTCTCGTGTACAGACTCTGAATCTGAACTCTGAGGCTTGTACACGAAACATCACAGAGCAGAGAGATAAGGTGACATCACAGGTCATGTGACCCACAGTCAACTCTGAGAAACCAGCAGCTTTAGAAACACAAAGTATATGGGAAAGTTGTTATACCTGACAAGTTAGAAACATATAAAGAACAAAAAATAACTCGGACAACCCCTTTAATGGGAATGGTGACTTATAATGAAATACTCTTAAAGGGTTGTTCTATGCTCTGCTGCCCTCAGAGATTTGTATCAGAAATAAGAAAAATTCACGTTAAACTGAGCCTTAGGGATCACGTACATGACCGTCTGTATTCAGCTGTTCGCAAAACAAGGATCTGCAAAAAATACGGATAACATCCATGTGTATTTCGTGGAACAAAACAGCTGACCCCTATACGAACTGTATTATCCTTGTCCGTAACGCTAACAATAATAGGACATGTTCTGTCTTATTGGGCGGTTGGCAACCCTGTTCAGTGGAGAGTCATCTCACATTTGTAGCTACCGTATTTTTCGCCCTATAAGACGCACTGGCCCATAAGACGCACCTAGGTTTTAGAGTAGGAAAATAAGAAAAAAATATTTTTCAGCAGATCCTCTTATCCGACTGCCCATAAATTTCAGGACATCACATCAAACCCCATTATTAGCCCTCCATGTCAGAACTCCATCAGCCCTCCATGTCAGACCCCCAACAGACCTCAGATCAGCCCACTATTGCCCCATATCAGCCCCCTGTGCCCCCATACCATCTCACTGTGTGCCCACCAGACCTCAGATCAGCCCACTGTGCCCCCATCAGACCTCAGATCAGCAGAATGTGCCCCCATCAGATCTCAGATCAGCAGAATGTGCCCCCATCAGACCTCAGATCAACAGTATGTGCCCCCATCAGACCTCAGATCAGCAGAATGTGCCCCCATCACACCTCAGATCAGCATATTGTGCCCCCATCAGACCTTAGATCAGCATATTGTGCCCCCATCAGACCTCAGATCAGCAGAATGTGACCCCATCAGACCTCAGATCAGCAGAATGTGCCCCCACCAGACCTCAGATCAGCAGAATGTGCCCCACCAGACCTCAGATCCGTAGAATGTGCCCCCATCAGACCTCAGATTAGCAGAATGTGCCCCCACCAGACCTCAGATCAGCAGAATGTGCCCCCACCAGACCTCAGATCAGCAGAATGTGCCCCCATCAGACCTCAGATTAGCAGAATGTGCCCCCATCAGACCTCAGATCAGCATATTGTGCCCCCATCAGACCTCAGATGAGCATATTGTGCCCCCATCAGACCTCAGATCAGCAGAATGTGCCCCCATCAGACCTCAGATCAGCAGAATGTGCCCCCACCAGACCTCAGATCAGCAGAATGTGCCCCCATCAGACCTCAGATCAGCAGAATGTGCCCCCATCAGACCTCAGATCAGCATATTGTGCCCCCATCAGACCTCAGATCAGCATATTGTGCCCCCATCAGACCTCAGATCAGCAGAATGTGCCCCCATCAGACCTCAGATCAGCAGAATGTGCCCCCACCAGACCTCAGATCAGCAGAATGTGCCCCCATCAAACCTCAGATCAGCAGAATGTGCCCCTATCAGACCTCAGATCAGCATATTGTGCCCCCATCAGACCTCAGATCAGCATATTGTGCCCCCATCAGACCTCAGATCAGCATATTGTGCCCCCATCAGACCTCAGAGCAGCATCTTGTGCCCCCATCAGACCTGAGAGCAGCGTATTGTGCCCCCATCAGACCTCAGAGCAGCGTCTTGTGCCCCCATCAGACCTCAGAGCAGCGTCTTGTGCCCCCATCAGACCTCAGAGCAGCGTCTTGTGCCCCATCAGACCTCAGATCAGCCCACCCAGCCACTTATAATAATCTTACTTACCTGTCCTGCCGCTGCCGCTGCCCTCCGATCCACGCTCCGCTCTGTTCCCTGCCGGCGCGCACTATGACCTGACGCTGCAGCGTCAGGTCATAGTGCGCGCCGGGAGGCAAGAGAGCGGAGCGCGGACCAGAGGGCAGCGGCAGGACAGGTAAGTAAGATTATTATAAGTGGCTGGGTGGGCTGATCTGAGGTCTGATGGGGGTCCCTATGTACAAGTGAGCGCTTCCTTATGGAAGCGCTCACTTGTATTCGCCCTATAAGACGCACCGCATTTTCCCCCCTTCTTTTGGGGGAAAAAAAGTGCGTCTTATAGGGCGAAAAATACGGTAAATAATCCTTGTCTCGGGGCTCAGCCAGGGTCCCACTCATTTCTATGGGCTGCTGAGTCAGCAGATTATTCTCTACTGCACAGATGGGAAGTGTTACAGCACTGATCTGTGATCAGGCAATGTTCACACCGGCTTTTTGCCCCAGATGCTGTGCTGAAACCACCCTCCCCCCATTGTTTTCAGTAGGAATCTATACTGCCGTTCATGCGGCTGTGGGTTATTTACGTTATTTCCAAACAGCACCAAGAATGGACAGATTTCGTGCTGACACCACGGGAAACTGTGGCAGGAGCCTGCTTTTAGTTTAGTTCCATTCGGTGGAGCTTCAAGGGGTATTCCGGTTGTTTAAAGTTATCCCTTATCCACATCGGTGGGTGTCCTCCAGTATTCCTATAGAAATTAATGGAGCGGCCACGAGCATGCCTGACCAGCCGATCTGTTCATTTCAGGGGGGGGGGCGGGATTGTGGGGGTCCCAGTGGTAGGATACCCACCAATCTTATAGTTATCCCTTATCCTGTGGATAGGGATTAAAGGGAGTCTGTCAGCACGATTTTGCATATAAAGGTAATGCCACTACTGGATTCAGCTGAGCATGTTGAATTCAAAAATGTTATTATTACAGTTCCTAGTAGTACATTTAATGCTGAAAAACCGTTTTTTATAATGTGTCAATCACTCACATAAGGAGCCCAAAGGGATGTGCCCAGCCGCGTTCGAGCCCGGGCTCGCCGAGACAGTTGGAGCCCAGGACCGCCCACCTCATTAATATTCACTTCACTGCTTCCAGCAGTGAAGCTCCGTCATCGTTGTAATCCCGCGCAGGCGTAGTACCTCAAGCGGTCTGCGGGCATCGGCCCCAGAGAAGGTACTGCGCATGCGCGGGATTACAACGATGACGGAGCTTCACTGCTGGAAGCAGTGAAGTGAATATTAATGAGGTGGGCGGTCCTGGGCTCTGACTGTCTAGGCGAGCCCGGGCTCGAACGCGACTGGGCACATCCCCTTGGGCTCCTTATGTGAGTGATTGACACATTATAAAAAACGGTTTTTCAGCATTAAAGAGGACCTGTCACCACTCCTGACATGCCTGTTTTAATAGCTTCATGCATTCCCCACGTACTAACAATTCTGGAGCATCTATTCTTATATCTCTGTGTTGTACCATTGCTTTATTATTTGCACTAGAAGTTATGAATGAATTGCTATTTGCCTTCAGTAAGGGAACAGAGGGGAGGTAACACGTTGGGGGTGTGTCCCTGCACAGACTGACTCTATCCAATCATTGCTGTCATGTTCAGACTGTGCAGGTACACCCCCCCAACTGGTTACCTCCCCTCTGTTCCTTTACTGAAGGCAAATAGCAATTCACATATAACTTCTAGTGCAAATAATAAAGGAATGGCACAACATACAGACATAAGAATAGATGCTCCAGAATTGTTATTACATGGGGAATGCATGGAGCTATTAAAACAGTAATGTCAGGAACGGTGAAAGGTCCTCTTTAAATCTACTACTAGGAACTGTAATAATAACATTTTTGAATTCAACATGCTCAGCTGAATCCAGTAGTGGCATTACCTTTATATGCAAAATCGTGCTGACAGACTCCCTTTAACTTAAAACAACCGGAGTACCCCTTTAAACACAAGCAGGTGCCCGGCACTGAATTTGAAAAACCGTGGTGGAATTTGACAGTGTCAAAATCAGCCATGCAGGGAGAGCCTAAAGGCAATGGGGGAGATTTATCATAACTGATGGAAAGGAAAATTGGCTTAGCCAGTCCATAGCAACCAATCAGAATCCACCTTTCATTTTCCAGAGTTTGCTTGACAAATGAAAGGAGGAATCTGATTGGTTTCTATGGGCCACTAAGCCAGTTCTACTTTACACCAGTTTGATAAATGGGGCCAATTTCCGAACAATTTTCACCTAAACCTTGTTGCAACGTTTGAAGCTTTACTGGTGTATATAAAGTTGAATCAAGTTCTAGAACTGTTTGTGAAGCAAATGCACTAAAAAGAATAATCCACTTAGCAGATAATTATCCTTACAGTTTGAACACTACAATAATCTTGTAGTGTGAAAGTATGTAGCGGCTGAAAGATTGTTCAGCGTTTGTAAAATTGATAATGCGAACAAATGAATTATCGAATTATGGTAATGTAAAAGTACATTGTGTGGGAGACGTGCTGCGGCCGTGACAGACTGTAGCGGGAGCTGAGGTACAGGGGGTCCGTATGACGGTAAAATACAGCAGGTTTGGAATTACACAATTCAGTCAGCGTGTAGTTTTATTTTTATTTGATAAAGCTTGCATGCAAAGTTATCCAACCAATAGTTGGTGCAAAGTTAGTCAAAAATGTTTAGTCGCGCACCAAATTGATCATCCAGCTTGAGCCGCTTTGATAAGTTTGGTCCAGATTCAGGCCTCCTGCACACGTTGCGGAATACGTGCAGTTTTTCCCGTGCAGATAAAACGCAGCGTATTGCAGTACGAGCAAAGTGTAGGAGATTAGACAAATCTCATGTGCAGGGCTGACCGCGTGCCGGCTGGGCCTTTATTGCGGCCTGCAAACACTTGAATGGGTCTGCAATCTGGAAGATGCCGTGTGTTGTGGAGCAAAGGCACGGAACAGAAGCACTACAGAGTGCTTCCGTGGGATTTCGGTCCGTGCCTCCACACAATAAAAAAAAAATAGAACATGTTCTATTTTTCTTGCATAACAGAAAGATTATTTGTATTGCAGACCGATTCAAGTGAACTGGTCCGCATCTGCAAACGGCGGCCAAAAAGCCTGTGCCCGTGCATTGCGGACCGCAGCACAGTCAGCACATGGTTGTGTGCCTGAGCCCGCGCTTTGAGGATTTTTTTTCTGTTTGGAATTTGACCTGCCGTGCGGTTTTCCAAATCTACAGCATATGAATCATGTTGTGGTTTTAGCTGCAGATTAGAAATTGCAGATTTTGGTCTGAATATGCTGCAGACGCACATAAATCCACACGCAAATTTGTGCACACCCATGTGCAGGTGACCTAATACTGCTTAAAGGGCTTGTCCCATGAAAAATATTCTACAGTTTTCAAACCATCACTTGGATCTGAATACTTTTGTTTTTGCCTGTAATTAAAAATTTAGCATAACCACTGAGTTATTTAATAAAATGTATCTGTATAGCGCCACCTGCTGTTTGTTTTTTTCTTATTTTTTTGACCTGCTCACTGAGATGGCCGCACATGCTCAGTTTCATCCTTCAACTGCCTCCTGAGCTGTGATAGGAAGAGCTGAGACACGCTCCCTTAGCTGCAGCAGAAAAGACCCTCCCCCTGAGCTGTGTTAGGGAGAGCATGGACACGCCTCCTGAGCTGTGATAGGAAGAGCTGAGACACGCCCCCTTAGCTGCAGCAGAAAAGACCCTCCCCCTGAGCTGCCAGCTTGATATAAATCTAGCAGAGCAATGAATGAGGAGATCTCTGGATCCATGTGAGGTACAGGGCTGGTTCTAGCTTTGTTAGAGGTTGTCACATACTATATGATGTCTGATTTTCAGTTTTTACATTAATCATGGGATAACCCCTTTAAGGCCCCTTTACACGGCCAGATGTAGCGAATGATTATCAGGAATGAAGCATTCCTTCCTGATAATCGCTTACTAGTTAGTGGAGGAGTAAGCTGATTTACATGCAGAGATCTCCTCCACAGTATGGGGAAGAGATCCCCATGTATCAGTCGTCCTCATACAGAATCATTGTTTGCCGGCAGCAGAAGTTGTTTAGGTGGCACAATCTGCTGCCAGCAAATGGTGATTTAGGCGCCTGCATAAACCAGCATATTACCTGATATCCTTTATTTTACATCAGCAGATTATGGATAATGAGCATCCGTACAAACATTCATTAGCCATAATCTACTAGAACATCGGGCAGTGTACATGGGGCCTTTAAGTTTACACTGTCTACATTTTAAACAGGTTTAGTAAATCAGCCCCAATGTGCAGTGTACCATAAATCCCTTGCAGATCCAGCTTCCTTTATTTTTTGGCAATAGAGAGATTTATTCCCTGCTGCTTACATAGAGAGCTGGCATAAGAAATTACAGAGCCATGCCTTTCACCTATTGTAATCTATAAGGGCTTGTTCACATGACCGTATGTATTTTGCGGAACGGAACATCTGGCCCCTAATAGAACAGTACATGCGGACAATGATAGGACATGTTCTATTTTTTTCTGGAACGGAAAAACGGACATACGGAAATGGAATGCACACGGAGTAACTTCCGTTTTTTTGCGGACCCATTGAAATGAATGGTTCCGCATCTGGTCCGAAAAAAATGGAACGGACATGGAAAGAAAGATACAGCCATGTGAACGAGCCCCAAGGGGCCTTTCAGACGAGTGAGTTCCACGCATCAGACTCACAGCGTGAGTATGCTGCAGCTCCCTTCCTGAACTCCCAGCACTGACGGGGTCGCATAGTATTATATTGACTTATAATGCAAAGTAACCCTTGACTTATAATGCTGTCAGTGTTATCCAATATATTCCAGAACCGTAAGGCCCCATTCACACGACTGTATGAATGGGGCCGTATGTATTCCGCAAAATTGTGGAATACATGCAGCCCCATTCACCTCTATGGGAGCGCACAGCCGCGGCTCCGCATAAAAAGATAGAACATGTCCTATACTTGTCTGTATGCACGGACAAGTATAGGCATTTTCAATAGGGCCGCACGGCGTGTGTTCCGAGCGCTGCGGAACACACGCCAGGCGGCCCCTGTATATTTGCGGGTCCGCAATAATGCGGACCCGCAAATATACGGTCGTGTGAATGGGGCCTAAGGGTTACATAACATCATAAATCAGTATAATGCTATGCAATCCCCTCAGTGCTGGGAGGTCAGGACGGGAGCTGCTGCATACTCACGCTGCAAGTCTGATCTGTGGAACTCACTCATCTGAAAGGGGCCTAAATCTGCTGCAAAATCGAGAAGCTGCAGATTTTATAATCTGCAACAAGTTCTCAAATCTGCACCTCTTGTCTTCTCTCCATATACATAGGGGTTTCTAAACCCATTTATGTGTTTTAGTGTTAACCTTATTTTTTATAGAATGTGCACTGAAAATCTGCAACGAATATGCCATATGGAACATAGCACAAACTCATGTATGTATTAGACCATATTCACATTTGCTCAAATCAAAAATAGAACATAAACAGAAAAAAAAAATAATGGAGAGATTTGTACCAAATTCCTGACCTCCTGCAGTTCTACTAAACCAAAGTTGAGCTCAATACCTGTTTGACCTGCTTTTCATTGGGCTGAACTATATGTTTGAGCAGCTTCCTCCTCAATCATTATGTTGAAAATAACAGGCTGCAGGCTTACAACCTGCAAGGTTAGGGGGATTTTTCCTGTCATGTAAGTGTTGTCTGTGCCTTTTAAGACAGTACCAATTCTACTACCCTGTTAATAGGCAGTGGGGCACATTTATCAAGATCGCCTGTTTTTAGGTTTTCAATTAGACGGGCTTATTTGCTTCACCTGTCTTTTGCCGACTATTTATCAAGCACTTCATAAATTAGACTAGGCGCATTGGCATTAGTATGACCTCTAGTGGTTCTTTATGAGTATGACGGGTTCATATTCACTACGACTGGTCTATTTAATAGGTGCATGAAAATGTGATGCATGTGAACTGAAATTAGGCACACGTCTCCATATTTTTAAGCCAAAATGTGGCACAACTCACCACTCAAAACACACGCAGAAAAGTATGCCATCCCTGGAGTAGAAATTAGACTGTTTTACCACTAAACAACGCGCACCTACATAAATAGGCACAAAAGTTAGACAACTTCTGAATTAGTCTAAAAAAAAAAATCGAAAAAGGTGAACTGGCGCATTTTCAGTAGTAAATGACACTAAAAAAAATCAGACAGTCTAAAACATAAATTTTACCCCTAAAACAGGCACAGACATTATAGTACATGTGCCCCATTGTGTTTTACAATTACCTTACATTTTAAGTACATTGAATATTACTATGAATCTACGAACTCCCAGAGTATTCCTTCAATCCCTTCATGTTCTGAGCCATAATAGTATGAACTGGCTAGTGGGTTCCTCTCACACCACCTACCATTACGGTGCTGACAACAGTCTTAGGAACTGTGCCTGATCTACAGCAGGTGTCAGCTGTAACAATACATATGAGGGTATCTAAGTGGATTTATAAAGGGAGGGGATCCCTCTGTAAGCCCACTGGTGTCACACGTGGATGCCAATGGGTTGCTATGGCAGTTTGGGACCAAACAATGCCACCCAGGTTTTTCATGACCCCATTATTGTCTGCCAGAGGCAGGACATCATTTACTGTCTGTCAGTAGAGCAAAGACATACTGAAGTACTGCAGTGTATTATTGAAGTAATTAAAGGATTTCAAAATTAAAGTCCCCTCATGGGGTTAAAAAATGAAAGCAAAGTTTGCAAATAAAAATTGAAATTCAAAGCTAAAAAGAAAAAATGCACATGGTATTGAGGTCTCTGTAAGAACACATACAGGCAGGGGCAACAAGATCGCTCTGTAGCAGTTCAGTCTCACAACATAATCAAAGTGAATGGAATCGCAGTGCAACTAGCAAGTTGCCACGACTGTGACCTCAGAATCACAAAAAAATCCAACACTGCTTGATTTTTTTGTAAATCTAGGGTTGCTGTCATGGCAGAGTGCGAGGTATGCTGCTCTCTTACTCAGTTAAATTATATTTTGAGGCGGCTCTGCAAGACAATGATATGTGGTCACGGTCAAAGTTGCCGCGTAGCCACAGCTTTAATTTAACTTGTCATTTTTCCTGCACTATGGAAGCCTTTAAAAGGAATCTGTCACCAGGATAATCGCTATTGAAGTAAAGCCATGGCCTAATAGCACTTAGTACCTTATTTCCAGATGTGCCTTTGTTTCAGCAATAGATGTTTTGTATTTTCTGAAAATCCAGTTTATTTGCTATACAAATGAGCCAGTAAGGTGCCCGGAGGGCAGAAAGGAACCCAGGCACACCCTCATGCTGGGAGCAGGGAAAAGGGGGCTAGAGTTATGGCTTGAATGTGATGTAGGAGGCGTGCCTGGGCTCCTTCCTGCAAGAGTGACGCCCCTCCGGTCACTTTACTGTCTCATTTGCATACCAAATAAACTGGATTTTCAGAAGATAGAAAGCATTTATTGCTGAAACAAAGGCACATCTGGAAATACGGTACTAAGTGCTATCAGGCTTAAGGTCCTTTTACACGGGCCGATTATCGGCCGAAAAAGCGTTCCTAGGAACGCTAGTGCCGATAATCGGCCCGTGTAAAAGTGGCCCTAATCAGCCGACGAACGAGCAAAATGCTCGTTCGTCGGCTGATTGGATCTTTTGATTTGTACAAAAGATCCAATCTGTCGGGTGCACATCACCCTGTGTAAACAGGCGATGTGCGCCTGACAGTATGGAGCTTCCCGGCCCCACGAGTGATACAGCGATCACTCGTGTGGCCCGGCGCTCGATTCATCGGGCCGTGTAAAGGCTCCCTGCATGAGCGCCGATATCGCTGATCGGCGCTCGGGCAGGGAGACACATCGGCCCGTCTAAAAGGGCCTTAAGGCTTTACTTCAATAGTGATTATACTGGTGACAGATTTCCTTTAACAATGACCTAATAAAAATTGCAGAATAGCTGGTTTGTTTAAACCCAAAAACAGGAATAACATGTAATCAAAAGTCATATATACCATGATACCGGTAAGAAAATTACAAGATATACCACAAAAAATAATCTTTCATAAAGTTATGTCAGCAGTAAAAATGGGTCTTGGAATGCTTAGTCACAGAAACAAATTATTTTGTCAAAAAAAAATCTTTTTTATTATGCAAAAGTTCTAAAGCAGAACAAACATTGTATAAATGTGGTGTCCATAATCGTAATAACCCACATAATAAAGATAACCTGTCATGGATGCTATAATGTGAATGCTGTGAAACCAAACCCTAATGAAGTTATGGCACTGCAGTATTTTTCATTACCCCATTTACTACCTCTATTACTCCCAAAAACAGCCCTGAAATAAATATGATAACTGAAAAATAAAAAAGTTATGGCTTTAGAATGCCGAGATAAAAATAAAAAATGCTGTGTTCTTAAAGGTTGTTCATCTTCAGTTCTTTTGGCAGAACGACCCCCTTCCCCCCAGTTAGACAGATCTGTGGAGGAAAGCATACAGTGGGGGAAAAAATTTAGTCAGCCACCAATTGTGCAAGTTCTCCCACTCCAGTTCATCTCAATACTTTGTTATATATCCTTTGTTGGCAATGACAGAGGTCAAACATTTTCTGTAAGTCTTCACAAGGTTGGCACACACTGTTGCTGGTATGTTGGCTCATTCCTCCATGCAGATCTCCTCTAGAGCAGTGATGTTTTGGGGCTGTCACTGGGCAACACGGACTTTCAACTCCCTCCAAAGGTTTTCTATGGGGTTGAGATCTGGAGACTGGCTAGGCCACTCCAGGACCTTGAAATGCGTGAAATGCAGATATGTACTGGCTTAAAGGGAACCTGTCATCTCTGAAACACCCCCTGAACTACAGTAAGCAGTGTATAGTGTAAGTGACGTAGAGTCCGGTTATGTAAGTTTTATCTTCATACTCACTTCCATTCTGATGTTGTGCTCCCAGAAACCTGCAGTAAAATGCACTCAGTGGACTCCGGTGATCACTCACATAATGGAGAGGACTCAAAGAAGAGTCCTATCAATGTATTTTACTGCTGGTTTGTGGGAACAGCGTTGGAATAGAAGTGAGTATTAAGATAAAACTTACATATTCGGATTCAGCAGCACTTACACTATACACCGCTTACTGTAGTTCAGGGGGTGTTTTGGAGAAGACAGGTTCCCTTTAAGCAGGGGGACACGTCTGGCACTGCAGGATCTGAGTCCCTGGCGGCGTAGTGTGTTACTGACGGTAGCCTTTGTTATGTTGGTCCCAGCTTTCTGCAGGTCATTCACTAGATCCCCTCGTGTGGTTCTGGGATTTTTGCTCACAGTTCTTGTAATCATTTTGACCCCACGGGGTGAGATCTTGCGTGGAGCCCCTGATCAAGGGAGATTATCAGTGGTCCTGTATGTCTTCCATTTTCTAATTATTGCTCCCACAGTTGATTTCTTCACACCAAGCTGCTTGCCTATTGCAGATTCAGTCTTCCCAGCCTGGTACAGGTCTACAATTTTGTTTCTGGTGTCCTTCGACAGCTCTTTGGTCTTCACCGTAGTGGAGTTTGGAGTGTGACTGTTTGAGGTTGTGGACAGGTGTCTTTTATACTGATAACAAGTTCATACAGGTGCGATTACTACAGGTAATGAGTGGAGGACAGAGGAGCCTCTTAACGAAGCAGTTACAGGTCTGTGAGAGACAGAAATCTTGCTTCTTTGTAGGTGCCCAAATACTTATTTTCCACCATAATTTGCAAATAAATTCTTTAAAAATCAGACAATGTGATTTTCGGGATTTGTTTTCTCATTTTGTCTCTCATAGTTGAGGTCTACCTATGATGTCAATTACAGGCCTCTCTCATCTTTTTAAGTGGGAAAACTTGCATAATTGGTGACTGACTAAATACTTTTTTTCCCCACTGTACTTACCTGCTTCCTGCTGCTGGATCCTGGCTCCTTTGCTCCTAAGCCGTTGCTGCAGATTCCTTCAAGACTTCCTCTGTCAACATCTGCCTTGACTTCACTGCAGCCTTTGACTGGCCCTCTCAGTGTCATGAGAAGCTCATAGACTTTCTACTGAGCCTGTCTTTAGTGGTGAGGAGACATATTTTTACATTTTCCATGTCACGAAGGCTACGTTCATATCTCCATCAAGGAGATTCCGCTGCCTGATCTGGCACAAATGCCGGCTGTCGGCTGCACAAAAAAAACGTTTCATGCAATGGTTTTAATCGGCTCAAACCAAGGAATTATGGCGGATAGCAGTCAGATTGCCCTACTAAGACTACCTGTTCTGTACAGATGATTTTTTCAGTAGTCCTCTCATTATCATTATATGCAGGATTATAATGAAAGACAATAAGTCGGTATAGATAACAGAGGATCCACCATTCACAATAGGTGATGGTCGCAGCTTATCTACTGCCTCCCCGTACAGTGACCTCTGCACAGGTCACAGAGCAGCCTAGAAAACTCTCCTATAGAATCTAGTTTGCCATGGCCTATGTGACTGCTGCAAAACATATCTCAAAATACTGCTCAGGCAAGATAACCGCTCCATAATGTTGCATAGAAAATAGAATAAAAAATCTACAATCAGAAAATAAAAACTGATTGGAAAAATGAGTATGTGTCACTATCTGGTTTACATTAACAGAAACTCATCAGCGGCAGCAGAGCAAGTGGTATATGGGGGAGGAGAACATACATACCTCACGATCCTCCCAGCAGCTGTGCTCTTGTTCTTTCTGCAAAGCCCCTGGACCACCAATGACCAGCATACACCCCCATAAATTACGCATACTCAGGCTGTCCGTGTGCCAGAATTAAATTTACAGTAGGTCAGAGCTGCCATAGATTTCTGTCTTCATTTGCTACTGAAAACAGGCACAAATGAAGATAAATCTGGCAGACCTGCTGGTCTCACCCCCTTCCCACCCCTCTTTTCGGAAAGTGGCAAGGGCAGCGCAGAAACATCACAGGAGGTTTGTGACTTTTTTGTACGCCAATAAAGAGACGCAGGGAGATGATACATCTCACTCATAGTCTCTTGGAATGGTTATTAAGGCTATAGCATTAAAGGGGTATTCCCATCACAGACAATAGGGGCAAATCACTAGGATATGCCCCCATTGTCTGATAAGTGCGGGTCCCACCTCTGGGACTCGCACCTACACCGAGAATAGAGCGGAGACAGGTGGTGGTGATCGCACTGTGCATGCCCAGCCGCCCTCTATTTCATTTCTATGGGGCTGCTGAAAATAACCGAGCACTGGCTTGGCTATTTCCGTCGGCCCCGTTCTCCTTGTAGGTGGGACCCGCACCTATCAGACAATGGGGGTATATCCTAGCAATATGCCCCATTTTCTGTGAAGGGACAACCCCTTTTAAGTGTGCTTGTCCAAAAGTGCAAATGGAATTGTGGTGAGATGTGATTATACTGCAGTACAAAATATTTTAATAAAGTAATTTATAAAAATAATCCACTTAGGCTACTTTCACATCAGCAATTTTCTTTCTGGTTTTGAGATCTGGCAGAGGATCTCAAAACCAAAGGAAATGCTTCAGTTTTGTCCCCATTCATTGTTAATGGGGACAAAACTGAACGGATCAGAATGCACTTCGTTCTGGTTTGTTGCGTTCTGTGACCTGACACAAAACCACTGCAAACTGCGGTTTTGTTTCCGGTTTGCAAAGCTGAGCAAGCCTGATCCGGCACTAAAAATAATGTAAGCCAAATGGTGCCAGATCCGTTTTTTCGGATAATCCGACGCCCCTTGACTTACAATAGTGTTAGCGCCGGATCCGGTTTGTTCATTCTCGATTTGATACAACTACATCTGAACGGAACGGATGCAGGCGGTTGTGTTACATCAAACTGAAGCGTTTTCTTCTGGTTTTGAGATCCTCTTCCAGATGTAAAAACTGGAAAGAAAATCGCACATGTGAAAGTCGCCTTAGTTTAAATATTATCTGCATCATTTCTACTTAAAAAAAGCATTTTGTTTGAGTAAGGTTGTTCCTTTACATCATATACTCAGTATTGGCAGATGCATTAACGTTGTTCTCCAGGATTCACATATTGATGACCTGCATTGATCAGCTGTTTGAAGAAGCTGCGGCGCTCACTGGAGCTCTGTTGAGGGCTGTGCTCTCTTCACAGCTCACCAAGCACAGCGCCATACATTTGATAGTGGATGTGCTTGGTATTGCAGCTCAGCCTCTTTCACTTGAATGGAACTGAGCTGCGCTTATGTGACCCATGACCGTAACATCACATGGCCTAAGAAGAGGCTTAAGCACTTGGAGAGCACCGCAGCCTCTTTGTACAGCGGATCGGCAGTGGTCCCGGGAGTCAGACCCCTGCCGATCTGATATTGATGAGCTATCCTTAGGATAAGCCATCAATATGTAAGTCCCATAAAACCCCATTTGCATCAGCAAATATGTATGATGGCGAATGTCAAGGAACCACCTTACTCAAACAAAATACTTTTTTTTCCTTTCAGTCATTGTTCTTTGCCTCGTTGCTGACGTGGCTCTGCAGGATATCTCCATTGCATTAAATCCGGTACACGGACAAGTTAGAGTAATGAAATACAGTATATTTCAAGTAAGCAAAACTCAGACACTTACAGAATCATAGTATGTGAGAGTGCAACAAAGACAAAGCATGCTGTGTACATTGTGATCTTACAGCTACAGATTTGATTCTCTATTACATTACATTTTAAATGTGCTTTTTTTTACTGTGTTTTATTTGTAGCTGAATAAAGCAGTGTAGTTTGATGTAGTTGGTTAGCTGGTTAGCTTTAAAAAAGTAAAATAAAAATGGTACAAAGTGAACAAGGTCAGACACTTAGGAATGGTATGGCTCTAACAACCAAAAGTCTAAATCTGATCATATACATTAGTTTAGAGGACATCTGTCGGCAGGATCAGCCCTATTAAAACAGCCATAGTGCCTGATGGGGCTCACCCGGCTGATTAAAAACATAGCTTTCTTACCCTAATAATGGAGAAATAACGTGTTAAATATACATATTAGGGCCTACATGCACTGAGGGGTGGGCCCTAGTCACTTGCTGCACCTTAGACCCTCTGATTTGCTTCCCTGGTCATGCCCTTCTCCACCCTGTAGATCAAGTGGAGGAAGGGGGTGTCCAGGGAATTAGAGGAACTAAGGTACACCAAGTGGCTAGGGCCGTCCTCTCAGTGCACTTAAGACCTAATTAAATAAGAGTATATTTTATAAACCCTTATTTCACCTACAACAATGCTTTAATCAGGTTGTTCCTGCTGACAGTTGCCATCCAAAGGGGTTCCCCGGGAATGATTTAAAATGGTGGTCAGCAGCCTGTCCAAAAATATGAGCAAGACTGGTAGACTGGTTGCCACCACTTGGAGACCCGTCCCCGCCTGCCATTGGCTGCTCCCCCCGACACCGGATGCACGGAGAGAAGCTGCGGTGGTGCAGGGACCAGGAGCGGTCAAATGTCAGTATTTGGTCAGTATTTTGCAGTATTTGTAAGCCAATACCAGCAGTGGAACCTATAAAGAAAAAGTATAAAAAATGAAAATATTTTTGTGTTTTTGACCCACTCTGAGTTTTGGCTCACAAATACCGATGAAAAATGCTGACCAATACTGACTGTGTTAAAGTGGCCACAAGGGCTCATGCACACTACAGTGGTTTTAGTTTGCATCCGATCCGCATTTTTTTTGCGGCTCGGAAGCGGACCCATTTACTTCAGTGGGGCCACAAAAGATGCGGACAGCACCCAAGTCCCACAAAAAAAAACGTGTCCTATTCTTGTCCGTTTTGCGTTTTGTGGATTTGCAATTTTTTTTTGGTAAGGGAAGCATTGAAAAAATGGCAAATCAGCTATTTTGATACTTTTTTCGTTACGCCATTCAGCGTATTGGAAAAAGTATTTTTATATTTTAATATTACGGGTGGTTTCAGACGTGGTGATGCCCATGATGTTTATATTTTTTTTATTATTTATGTATTTTCTTATTCTAAGGAATGGAGGGTGATTTAAATTTTTATATATTTTTTATTTTTTCCAATTTTGTTTCACTTTTTCTTTTTGTAGCCCCTCTAGGAGGCTACAATGTCCACTACTTGTTTTTTTTTTATACAATATTACTATACTGCCACGTTCTGTCACTCATTCAGGGGTATGTGCAGGGCTTAACCCCACCTCTGACCCTGCCTACTTGCTGGGCCCATCCTAGGCAACGGCGTAGAACTAGTCAACGGTTTGTAGCCTAGGTACGTGCTGGGGTGTACAGGGAGGGGAACAATAGGGAGAAAACAATAAACAAAGACAGAACCCACACAGTATAAGAAGATCGCCGAGCCGAGGTCAAACCAGGAAGTCACGTCAAAAACCAAGGGAGCGAGCAGGAACAAAGTCAAATGAGCAAGCCGAGGTCAAAACCGAGAGGTAGCGAAGTACAGAGGGATGAGACGGGGACATAGTCAAAAACACAAGCCGAGGTCAAGTACAATAGTCACAGATGATCACAAACCGCAAGCACTGGAAATAAGACCAATCACAGGCAACCTGTGGCCAGCAGGCTGCCTGTTTAAATAGGCCAAGCAGATGGGTCAGAAACCTCAATACACCTGAGCGATGACTCATTTGCGTCAGCGCTCAGCTCCCCTGCTGCTTGTAGTCCAGGGGATGGAAGATGCTGGCCGCGTTGCCGGGTCCTCCCCTCCCCTGGGTTGCTAGGGATATGAGGAAGCCGGCTTCCCTTTACATATACTACCATAGGGAGTATAGTGATACATGGATTGCTGATTTCCTATGTCGACCTGCCACCTGCTGGCCAACATAGGAACTCCACCTTTAGTATATGGAGTCTCTTCAGTGAGACCCAGATTACTAGAATTGATGACCAGTATCCCCGATCGCTGCACAGGGATACCGGTCTTAACCCAGATGCTGTGATCACACTTGATCATGGCATCTAAAGGCTGTAATATCTGCGATCGGCATTATTGTCGCATACATTAACTGTGGGCCTCTGGTCCACGGTCACATTGCATTGGTCACATGGCCTGTGTGCAGCTCAGTCTCATTCAAGTGAATGGGACTGGCTGCAATACCAAGCACAGCCACCAAACCATGTACAGCGCTGTGTTTGGTATGCTGAGAGGAGGCCACAGCACACCCTGATTGAGTCGGACCCCAGTTGATCTGATATTGATGTTCTATCTTGAGTGGGTGGGTGATCAATAGTGTACCATCAGTAGACCCCTTTAAGTTTGCACTGTATTGAGGTTGTATGATTGCAGAGCTATATTCTGTGATAACCCTGCTGTATTAAAATTCTGTAATATTTGCTTTCAATATGTTTAGAGTTTTTAAAAAGCATCTGTGATGTACTAACTCCATAGCAACAGCAGAAAATGAAATAATTGTTACAAGAAGGATGTTTTTGTGGTTGCTTTATGTCAACCTGTTTCCATGGCATCTTTACTTTTCCCTCACCTTTTTGTATGCTAGAATCCCTTCTTCTTAGCTGTTAATTGAGCAGCTAGAACAGTGGGTGACATCAGTTGCAGCTCTGAGAACAAGATACTGAAAAGTAGCATTAGTATGGGAAGTTTGGCTCTAGTGGGCATTTAAAGGGGTTGGGTCATCCAAGATATGCCATCAATCTCAGAAAGTTGCCGGTCCCACTTCTGGGATTACTCCTATCTCCAGAACGAGGTCCCCGAAGCGAAGGAGAGCTCGCCGAACGTGCACAGTGTGCTTTCCATTCAATGCTATGTGAGTTTCAAAAACAACTGAGTGAACGCGAGCACCCCCGCCTCTCCATTCCCTTATAGGGGACTACTGGAAATAGCTGAGCCAGCACTCGGTTATCACATTTGGTGCATATTTAAAGGGGTTGTCAGAGCTGAACCCGGACATACCCACATTTTCACCCAGGCAGCCTGCCTGACAAAAACATCTGAGCATGTCATGCTCCCATGCGCTCTCTTGCCCTGTGCTGGACAGGGCAAGGGCACAGGGCAAGGGCTTTCTTGTTTACTAACAACACACTGCTAGGCTGAGGCTTCTGCCTAGCAGTGTGTGCGGTGAATTCACCCACTCTGATGGGCCGGTTTTAGCGCTGCCCTAGCTGTTTTACAGGCTAGGGCAGCGCTAAAGCCCGCCCATCAGTGCTGGTGACATCACCGGGCTCACTGCTAGGCGGAAGCCTCCGCCTGGCAGAGCCTGGTTTTTCACCGGAACTGGACAAAATGCCTTTGCGCTGCGCAATTCAGCACAGGGCAAAGGAGAGCATCGGAGCATGAAATGCTCCCATGCACTTGTCCGGCAGGCTGCCTCAGTGAAAATGTGGGTATGTCCGGGTTCAGCTCTGAACCCGGACAACCCCTTTAAATATGCACCAAATGTAATAGCCGAGTGCTGGCTCAGCTATTTCCAGTATTCCTATAGAAGAGAATGGAGAGGTTGAGAGAATGCTCGCGCTCATCAGACCTCTGAGCAGAACCCTAAATGTGATCCCATTCCTCATCAAACCTCAGATCAGACTCCTAAATCTTCATCAGACCTAAGGGAACACTACTAATCTTTTTCAGACCGCCAAATCAGATCCCCATTCTTCATCAGAACCCCAATTCTCATAATACCTAAGATCAGATCCCCAAATCATACCCCAATCCCGCATCAGACCTCAGATCAGACCCCCAAATCTGATCTCCATTACTCATCAGACCTCGGATAAGACATAAAACAAATAAATTAACTCACCTCTCCTGCTCCGTTCGGTGTTGCCACTCGTGAGATCCATAGAGTTCTTCCTGCAGTCAGCGCTCCCTGGCAGTTGCAGAAATATAACTCTTTAGATGCCAAAATGCTGAAAATTCTGAATCATGTTCTTCCAGGCCAGGAACAACTCCCCCATGCAGTAATCTGGGGAGCCGTTCCTTCAATTTGACTCACTGACTCTCTCTGAAGAGGCCCAGCATATTAGAGCTGAAGTTCTTATAGCGGCTTGCAGGTGGCAGGGCTCCATAGGATAACAGAAAACAGGCTTACATTGTTGTTCTATTGAACTACAATCTAAGCTAAAAGCAATCTAAAGATTGCTTGTTCTAAAAAAAAAGTTTAAAAAAAAAATTCAAATCACCTCCCTTTCCCCAGAAAACCTGTAAAACTGTGTTGGAATCGCATTTTGTTCAGTCCGTTTGGAATTTTTTTTCCAGCTTCCCACAAAATCATATGCATTATTAAGTGGTGCCATTAGAAATTACAACTTGTCCCACAAAAGACAAACCCTCATAAGGCTATGTGAATGGAAAAATAAAAACGTTATGGCTCTTGGAAGAAAGGGAGAAAAAATGAAAACGCAAAAATGTAAAATCCTCCAGGATTCATCAGGTTAAAGAGGTTCTCCCATGACTAATGTAAAAAATGAAAATCAGGTATCATATATATTACATGACAATCTCTTTCTAATAAAGCTAGAACCCCCCCTGTACCTCCAGAGATCTTCCCATTCATTGCTCTGATAGATTTATATCTATCACGGGGAGTGTCTTTTCTGCGGCAGCTAAGGGGGCATGTCACAGCTCAGGAGGAAGTTGAAGGATGAAACTGAGCATGTGCGGCCTTCTCAGTAAGCAGGTCAAAGAAATAAGAAAAAAAACAAACAGCAGGTGGCGCTATACAGATAGATTTTTTTGAATAACTCAGAGGCTATGCTAAATGTTTAATTACATGCAATTACAAAAGTATTCAGATCCAGGTGGTGGTTTGAAAAATGTACAGTATTTTTGGTGGGACAACCCCTTTAAGCATAAGACCTAATTGTTTTTTCACTTACAAAAAGTGGGTGGAAGGAAGAGGGCAGGACCTATATGGCCAGACTTATTTAACAACATGTGCACAAGAAACCCAGCACATGCTAGACCAGAAAGCTACACCAGCTTGCTTGCCGGAGTAGATTTCTTTTTCTGGCGCATGAGACTCCCGATAATGTACCAGAATTGTTACCTCTTATTAAGACTAGTGTAAGAAACACCAACCTTAATAATTCCCCACTGTATCTATAGTTTTTAGGCATTTTTCTCATAGACTGCAGTGGTGTCTCCTGTTGAATGTCTCCCTGTATTAACATTATTATAGACTTCTGCTTACATCATGCCTGTGATGAGGTTGTTGTCTGTTAGGCCGTAAGTTAGAAACAAATAGGAGCAATTACTGACCCATTTATGCACACGCCATATTTGCTCCCTAATCTACAACTTTTTGGGGGCAGAGCCTATCACGGCCCGCTGGATTTGCTATAACCTACACCAGAAACTGGTTTGAGTTATAGCTGAACTCAACGGCAGCCCCTAGCTGATGTAGATTTGAGGTCCTGGTGCACAGAGCGCCATCGATGCACCTAGTTTATTAATAGGCATCTGCCTCTTATCCGAAGTCTAAAAGATCCCCCCAATGACTGGGCCCCTCATATATATTATACTTACCTGCTCCCATGTCGCTCCAGATCCCTGCACGTTATGGGGGTCAGAATATGGCAATGCAACGAAAAATTTTTTTTTTACGTTTTTATTTTTTTTAAGTATTAACACAGAAAAAAACTATAAATAATATGGTATTGCTGTAATCATACTGGCCGGCAGAATGAAGTTAAAGGGGTTGTCTCACTTCAGTAAGTGGCCTTTATCATGTGGACAAAGTTAATACAAGTCACTTGCTAATGTATTGTTAGTATATGTATTATCCATATCGCTTCCTTTGTTGGCTGGATTCATTTTTCCACCACATTATACACTGCCCGTTTCCATGGTTACAGACCACCCTGCTTGCACAATATAGGAAAAAGCACCAGCCTATGTGAGCTCCCATGGTCCTGGCCACCAGAGAAGCTGACACTTTCTCCTATAGTGTGCAAGCACGACCACCACTGCTGGATTGCAGGGTGGTCTGTAACCATGGAAACGAGCAGTTTATAATGTGATATAAAAATGAATCCAGACAGCAAAGGAAGCAATATGGACAATCACAGTACATTAGTAAATAGCTTGTATTAACTTTCTCTACAGTTTACCACATAGGAAACACCATAGAAACGAAACCCATAAAACTATGGCAGAGTTGTGTTTTTCTTCAATTTTACCCCATTTCCCAAGGATAGATCCAATATGTTACTCCCAGAAAAAACGCTTTAATGTTTATGTGATACATAAGCATATATTATCACATCATTTTAAAAAGATGGCTTTTCTAAATTGTAATTCTAAATTCAGTTAAACAGTATATTTAATTATAAACATTTGCAATGCTGTTAATTTCATAAATAAATAATCTATGCATTAAACCTGATACTCTGGGGTTTCACATATCGCTACATTGACAGGACCGGACTTTTGGCCCAACCCTGACAATTTCCTGACTGCACCAGTTAGCCAAGCAAGAGCAGAAACTGTGCTTTGGTTTCGGAGCAGAGCAGCAACTGCGCAGGTGCTGCTACCTGGAAGTGTAGCGGCACCTGCACAGTCGCTGCTCTGTAACCAAAGCAGACCTTTTGTGTTTTCTCAGCCAATTGGAGCAGGGGCGCAGGCAGGAAATTGTGAGGCCAGGCCAAAATTCTGGCCCTGTCAATCTAGCAGCAGGTGGGCACAAAATAAATCCTGTTGAAGAGATGAATAAATTAACTAGAATTGATTTGCTTATTTCTACTTTAGACAAAAAGTCACACAATGTGGTTCAAATCCTGTGCAGTATAAGTGACCTTCATGCAGTACTTGATAGTGTTCCCAGTTCAACACTAGATGGCGATCTTATTGCACTATTACTTAGTTTTCCGCTCGCTCACTTCATTCCTGTACTTTGTAATTAATATCGACATCAAATAACAATTGTTTATATTCAACATTTTTACAGTTTACAATATGTGAAACGGATCAGGTTTTATACATAAAGAATATTTATTTATGTAATTAACTTAGCATTGTAAGGGCTCATTCACATCACCGTTCATCTTTCCGTTCGATTCCTCCGTTCAGAGGATGAATTGAACGTAAAGAAACGTATCCGTTTAAAATCCCATTCACTTGTATTGAACTGATAAAGTGTCAGTTGTACTCCGTTTGGCTCCATTCCGTCCGCTTTCCGCTATTTTAGACGGAGAAAAAAATCCTACATGCAGGACTTTTGTTCCCGTCTAAAATAACGGAGATGTAACGGATCCGTTACTATTTGCATTGAAGTCAATGAGTAACGGATAGAAACGGAGTGCTTAAAATATGATCCGTTATTCCGTCTGTTTTGAAGATCCGTTTTATTTTCTGAGCATGCTCAAATGAAAATGTCTTATGTCTTCAAAAAAAAAATAAAAATAAAAAAAAAACGGATCCGTTAGAAAACGGGAATAACGGAACACAACGGACATGAACGGACGCATTATGTCCGTTATTATAACGGATCCGTTAGGTCTATCCGTTAAAATAACGGACAATATGTTGTCCGTTTGTATCCGTTTGCCTTCCGTTATTATATTTAGATCCGTTATTAGAAACGGATCTAAAATATAACGGAAATCCAAACGGTGATGTGAACGAGCCCTAAGTGTTTATAATTAAATACCGTATACTGTTTCATTGAATTGCTACAATTTAGAAATGGCAATATGCTTATGCATCACATAAACATTAAAGGGATTTTTCGGAAGTAACATATTAATGACTTGTCCTCAGGATAGCTCATCAATATCTGATCAGTGGGGGGTGCCACACCCAACACCCCCATCATTCAGCTGTTGGAGCACTACAGCCTTTTCCTAGGCCAGTGATGTCATTTTCATTGGTCCTGTGAGGCATGTGCAGTTCAGTGCCATTTGATTGAATGAACATGGGCTGCAATACCATGAACAGCTACTATACACTGTACGAAGCTGTGCTTGGTAGGCTGTGAGGGGGCTGCAGCTCTCATCTGGGCTGCGGCCCTTTTAAACAGCTGACAGTCTTGGACTCATGAATAATTTTTATTGGGGAGCATGAGCATAATTTGCTCATACAAATACACTAGCAAAAAACTTTAAAAAAAAAAACATCTGGAAAACTTAAGGGGAGTCTTTCACCTGTTTTTCCACCAATATTGTGTGTCTGTATTACATGTCCAGGAAAAGCACTTTTATTCTGCAGGAAAACAGCTCCCAAGTGCCCAGCTCTGCTGCTGCAAGTGCTCAAAGCAAACCAGACTGAAGAGGGGAGGGCTGCTTTAGCTGCTCATATTGCAGATAGATCTCCCCTTGCTGCAGTACAGGTGGCCACTCTGGCATGGTAATGCTGGATGTCCTCCTGTAGTGTCATACCAAGCTCTTTCAACACAGGTTCAGATAGGTGGTTGTTGGCATGGGAGATATGCTGCCCCATCCGGTCACAGACATTCCTGATGGGGAAGAGATCTGGTAATCAAGTGGTCATCACAAAGCCCTATTGAAAATTTATGGGCAAAGCTGAAAAGGCAGGTGCGAGCAAGGCGGCCAAAAAACATGGCTCAGTTACATCAGTTTTGTCAGGAGGAATGGGCCCAAATTCTGACCAACTATTGTGAGAAGCTTGTGGAAGGATATCTAAAAGTTTGGCCCAAGTCATACAGTTTAAGGGCAATTCTACCAAATATTAAATAAATGTATGTAAACTTTTGACTTTGAAGAAAGTAATAAAAAATGCCTTAATACATTCTGGCATTTGGCAAATAATAATTGTGGTAATCCTAATTGACCAAAAACAGGAAAGGTTTATTCTGATTTCATGTCAGATATTGAGAAAAACATGCATATGTGTCTTTTTATATAGTGTATGTAAACTTCTGGTTTCAGCTGTATGTGGGAGCATTAAGAGGACTGGGAGTGTATAATTATGTTGTGGGCGGGGTTAGAGGTGTGGCCTAGTATTAAACATTTTTTCTCTCTTTCAGTTTTTCAAACGTTGTGTAGTATGCTCATGTACACTCGCCAGTTTATTCTGAAAAGTATACAGTTACTTTAATGAGCTGTGACTTTTCAGCATTGGTGTTGACATTGAAATATCTTTTATTCTGACAGTTAAAATCCAGTGCAGTCATCTGTGTCTTTGAAGAGGTAAACAAGGCACGATGAAAGGTGTGAGTAATGATTGCATTTGATCAGTGTATAACAAGGATTTAGAGGCATTTTATATACATGCTGTACCAAAAGTGTAAGTTTGTATAGATCAGGAAGGGCCAAACTTTTTCAGTATCAGGTGTACTTTTTGTGAAGCCTGAGTTAGGTGATCTAGCAATGGGCGTGGGACAGGCACATGTAGCATACAGAAGATGGAATTTCTTTGCATTTCCTATTACAGGACACTGGCTGATGCTCATATTTTTTCCTTATCTTACCACTGCCAGTCTTTCAATAGTGGCATGCAAACTCTGCTACATCATAAAGGTACAGGCCTATGTCAGCTGGTCTGTGCTCAGCCTATGACCAATCATTATTATTGAACCCCTTAATGCATAATGCCGTACATGTATAGAATTATGTGCAAGGGATTCTATGGAGCAGGCTGCTGTGCTAAACCTGCCCCATACTTGGCGAGTGCTAGATGTACAATGCAGCAGACATCCAGCCACAATGACCCGCATTCTGCATTCAATAGCGATCGCCGTACCTGTGAGGTTAGGCAGAGGGAGGGGCTTCTTCTGCCTCCTAATCGGAGCCCCCACAGTAAAATCGGAAAGGGAGGGGAGCTTCGATCAGTTACCTTGACAGCCTGCGGCCTTCTGAAGGTTTCTAGGCTCGTCATGGTAAACTCCCTGTAAAGCTGTGCATGAGGCACAGTTTGACAGGCAAACAATTAAAATTGCATAGACCATAATAGTATGGGACAATCGATCAGAAGATGGCAGGTTATAGCCCCCTAAGAGGACTATAAGTTACTGAGTAGAAAGTAAAATAAAAGTTAAAAAAATAAAAATTCAAATCACCCCCCCCCCTTTAAAATGATATAAACAATAAAAAAAACATAACAGGTATTGACACATTCAAAAATGTCTGAACTATTAAAATGTTTTTCCTGTGTGGTGTACTCCATAACGGAAAAAAAAATAAAACCATACACTTGTGATCAAAAGTTGTACGTACACCAAAAATAGTACCAATAAAAACTACAGTTCTTCCCACAAAAAGCAAGCCCTCATGCAGCTCTGTAAACGGAAATATAAAAATGTTATGGCTGTCTGAAAATGTTGATGCAAAGAAAATTTTTATTTTTTTCAAAGGTTTTTATTTTTTTAAAAGTAATAAAACAAAACAAAATATTGTTGTCATTGTATTGACCCGCATAATAAGGATGTCATGTCATTTTTAGGATTTGGGAGGTATTATGGTTCCTTGGTGAGAGAGCACCTTAATTGGCGTGAGGAGACTTATAGGGCATACATGCTCCTCTGGAATTCTGGGAAGAGAGAATGCAAATGAGTTCTTAACAAGCTCTGCCTCTAATGCCACCAGATGTAAGACAGCTATCCTATAAGTCAATGTTCAACCCTTTAAATAGGCCTTGAGGAATGACTCAGATATTAAATATCTGAGTCATCTCATCTGCAGACAGCTGTTTCGGGTGATTGCCCCTCATCAGTGCAGATCGAGAGCACTGACTGAACTATTTAAGAGGCCTAAGTCTTCACAGAATTCCAGAGGAGCATGTATGGCTTAGTCTCCTCATGTTAATTAAGGCATTCTCTCCCTAAGGAGAGATAGCACCCCCCAAATCCTTACTTAGGCCTCTCACCCAGTTAAAGGGTTTCTGTCACCAATATTTAGCCTATTAAACAGGATGACATTTCCAATGGGCAAATGTCACCTGAGGCTAAATATGTAAGTGACTTTATTCCTAATGAAGGCCGCACAGCGCAGGCGTGGGATTTGCATCGGACAGGGCCACAGCAGATGGAGCGCACTGCCTGGCCCTGTCAATCAAGAAGAAGTAGGCCCTATTAGGAATAAAGTCACTTACATATTTAGCCTCAGGTGACATTTGCCCATTGGAAATGTCATCCTGTTTAATAGGCTAAATATTGGTGACAGAAACCCTTTAAGCCAGTACTTGCTATTCTGCACTGGTGAAGGGCAATTACCCTGAGGTGCTGGCATATTTAATACCCGAGTCATGTTTCAAGGCCTATTTCAGAGTTGATCTTTGACTTATAGGATAGCTGCCTTACATCTGGTGGGATCAGAGGCAGAGCTTGTTAAGAGCTTATTTGGATCCCTTTCTTCCCATGTCACTTTTAGCACACAGTGGAATGGTGTTTTTTTTTTTTCAATTTTACTCCACAAAGAATTTTTTTACCATTTTCCAATACAAGACGTGGTCAATTAAATGCATCTTGTCCCGCAAAAAATAAGCCCTCATATGGCTATGTGAATGGAAAATTTAAAAACTTATGGCTATTGGAATGGGGGGGGGGAGGAAAATTAAAAATGCAAAAACAAATATAGGACCGGTCTGTATGAGGTTAAACCTGCTCAGAATAAAGCCACATGGTTTATTGGATCTTGTCCAGTTGTGAAGGTGTTTGTTGTTTGCTAGTGACTCAGTGGGTCCACACTCCTGTCCCAAGACATGACTGTAACAGAAATGTGGCCAATCAGCCAATCAGTGGCCACAGCGGTGACCTGCCTGTGATTGATTGAGCTGTCCCGTCTCTGTGTCAAGCAGGACCAGGTAGCAGAGACTACCCTTTACAGTCACACTATCTTGTAAATAAATGGTGTAGAGATAGTTTAATGTTATCTTTCTTAAGCTTAGTTTCAAATATATCAATAAAACGAAACAAATGATACTGGCAAAAAAGTTACAAAAGAAAACAGAGGAAAATGAATCCCAATCATAAATCTTAGGAAAAAGTGCCAAAAGGTATTTTGATCTTTTTGTTTGCCCTTGGTTTCCTTGAATAATGATGACTACAACTATTGTATCATATAAAATAATTACAGCAGACTATTCTTCACTCTACTATAGTTACCAAGGAAACCGTATTTAATTAATTCTGCCCTGATGGTGAAACTATAAGTACTTGCAGTACAGGGCAAAAAGAATTTGTCTTTTTCTAAAGGCCATCTTGTTGATAACAGGACTTCACTTAAAGGGGTTGTCCGAGTTATTTTTTTGTTCTTTATATGTTTCTAACTTGTCAGGTATAACAACTTTCCCATATACTTTGTGTTTCTAAAGCTGCTGGTTTCTCAGAGTTGACTGAGGGTCACATGACCTATGATGTCACCTTATCTCCCTGGTCTGTGATGTTTCGTGTACAAGCCTCAGAGTTCAGATAACAGTCTGTACAGAGCCGTCACTGGCCACGCCCCCTTTCTTTGCCGGGCTCCTGCTATCTGGTCTCTCCCTGGATTCCTTCAGATAAAACATTAACCCCTTCAGCCAGAACACACTGAGGGCTCAAGGCTTTACAACAAATAGTAGCTGCAGCAGTGAGAGGAGACAAATGCTGGGCAAGGAGCTATAGAGAAATTGTACAAGAACAGGTAGGGAGAATTTCCTGTGTGTATCAGCAGTGTCATTGTACAGCTGGGACTTGTAGTCCTACACAAACAACATGCTGCTGAGTATCCCAGCAGGCAGACATGTACTCACAGCACTTATATTCACTGCCTTTGCAGAGAAGGGGGGAGGGGCAGAGATTGTTATTACTGCAGGTAAACAAAGGCCAGAAGAGAACCAGGGAAATGAGGAAATATAGATTTTTTTTGGCCTAAAACTTGCTGAACTTAGTTATATATTGCTGCCCATCAGATTTACAGTACTTTATTTTTTTTTCCATAACTTGGACAACCCCTTTAAAGTACAATTGATTTTTTACAGTATCTTCCGGTACCATTTTTCTGGTAGGACCTCCACTGATATGTGTAAGGGTTCTGGATCTCCGTTTTCAATCTAGATTCACTTTTTCATCGAGATCATAGGCTGGTTTCCCCAGTCTCTACATTGGTGGATGCCTCCTCTGCCGAACATGAACCAATGGCAGATTTATATTATGACTGTCGTCTCAGAATTTTTTTTTTGGAAACACATTTTAAAGGCTTCCTCAGGTATTTTCTTCCAAACTTTATGTATTAATTCCCTGTGATTTATAGGGGTTCTCTGAGATTGAGACCAATCTCCAGGGGACCGGACATGGTCTAAATCACCTTTTCAGATTGTTCTGGGTCTAGCAGTGACCTCTCATCTCTGCTGCTCCCAATTCCTGCTGGACCAGAAGTCTGACGTACGATCTACATGCACGTCTCCATTGTCCCGGCAATCAATGACCTCAGCAGTAAAGCGTTAGTAATAGCATGTGACTGCTGAGTCTCAGTGATCACGTGTTGTTCTGGCACAGGTCACCACAGAGGTCATCTTTCATCTACTTTATGCTGTCCTCACTAAGGATTTCCCCTTAATTGTTTATACAGGTCTCATGTAATGCTGGTTCTCCTTGCAGAGATCCATTTGCTGTAGGAAGTCTTAGAGGCAATGTTCCCTAAGAAAAAAAGTGTGCAAACTAGCTCTTCATCAGAAGGAAGAAAACTATCTCTCTGTAGTTATCCACTCTGTAAATCAATGCCGAACCTATTAACCCATTAAAGACACGCACAATAAATGTATAGTGCATGTCATCTTAAAGATAGAGCGCGCACTAGAGTGAAGCTGGCGCCATGTTTCACACAGCAGACACCAGGGGCTAATGTCTGTGATTGCTTATAACGCTAATTGCAGAATTTAACCCTTCAGATACCATGGTCAATTGGGACCGTGGCATCTGAGGCAACTTTCTCCAGGATTGTTGTTCTCCTGGGGCCTGAACGACTTCCCACACTGAAATCAGGGAAGCTGTTCATTGTGGTTAATAGGTCTCTCTGAAGAGTTCCAGGCTATTACAGCTGTAGTTCTTATGGCGGCCTGCAGGTGGCAGGACACCATAAGAAAATAGTGAATCTTCTACAGTATACACTGCAATGCTGATTTGAAGTTTTTATGATGCTTCACCACCCAAAAAATTTAATAAAAAGTGATCAAAAACTGAAAATTGGCATGTCCTAGAGAACCTTAAACTAGACATTTTAGCCAGATCAGAATCTCCCATCTTTAGACAGCTGTTTTTGGGGTTCTTGCCCCTTGTATGTATAGAACAGGGTATAGGAAGAGACTTGTCTATATCTAAAATCTAAGGATGGATCATCAGTGTTTGAGTCCTGTTGAATCACTTTAAAAGGGACTATGGTAAGGGGTAATCTTAATGAGACAACCAATTATAGGTTGGGTATCAATAAGTGTATTTTGTTCATTATTTAACCCAAGGACGTGATGTAAAGTAATCCCCTATTCACAGGAAAGGGGATAACTATTAGATCCGTGAGGGTCCTACCACTTATAGGATCACTGTGCCAGGAATAGGAACATTGATCCAGCAGTGGCAAGAGTGACTGAGCCTGTGTGTCCACCAGCAATCAACTCAGTAGGTAGATGTTCACATATGCTGTAAAACCAGATTCAGCACCATACTGTGTAAGTCAATCTTTAAAATTGTTGAATAAGATATACAGGGGTCCCTCAGATTACAATATTAATTGGTTCCAGGATGACCATTGTATGTTGAAACCATTGTAAATTGTGTAATTGGTTCCAAAGCCCCAAAATGTCATCCAAGATAAGAAAATGAAGATTTAAGAAAAATAAGCAGATAACCAAGACAGATAAAACAAGTTCTTACATCTAACAGTCAGGAATAACTGCTAACTAGCAACTAATACAGTAAAACAGCTATTTTACCAGAGAAGTGGCCTTGATTGATTGGATCCGAGTCTGAGACATTGTATGTTGAGTCTAGTTTCAACTTACGATGGGTCAGAAAAGACCATTGTATGTTAAAAATATTATATCCTCAGGCCATTTTATCTTGAGGGACCACTGTATAAAGGTATCCCCTATCCAGAGGATAGGGGATAACTATTAGATTGGTGGGGGTCCTACCGCTGGGACATCCACCGATCATGAGAACCAAAATTAACAAAGCGGCCGGCCGGGCTTTCGCACAGCTGCTCCATTCATTTCTATGGGAGTTCCGGAGATAGCCGAGTACAGAGCATGGCTATCTCTAGATCTTCCATAGAAGGCCGGCCAGTTCATTTTGGGGGCTTCATAGGGTGCAGGGGCCCCATTCTTGTGATCTTGGGGGTCCCAGCAGTAGAACCCCCACTGATTTAATAGTCATCCCCTATCCTCTGTATAGGGGATAACTTTACATAACCTGAATGAATACCTCTAATTCTATTCTTTCATATTTTAATTGTTGTGAAAAACTCTGCATCAACTGCATCCCGAAAGGGCACCCTACCTGTTCTCTATGGAAATAAATATTAGTTTTCAGCGGGAGTTGAAAATGCTACTTTTTCACCATATGTGAAAGTGATATTTTGTTTTGAACTTTGGGGAACAGGAATGTTTGCTTACTCTGTAGGAGAATTATCACATTGATTCCAGCACACTCCATTGAAATTATAATCCTGTTTATATTGCTCGGCAATCTGCAGTAAATGTTAAAGCTTACATAAGTATAGACTTTGAAATAACAATTTCCTTGTTGTAATGTCTGAAGCATCAATCACCAAATAACCCATGTTTTGTAAAAAAAAAAACCTTTTCTGCCTTTTTTCCACCTATTTCTAACAAATACATCCTTGATTACATAAAAATTCTGGAAAATCTTTGTGTTAGAAAAGCACCTGTTTGGCAGGAAGCCATTCTCTCCGTGCTGAGACAACGCTCTGAAGAAGTATGTAGGCTTTAATTGCACTTTAGAATTGTATGTGTTACATACAGGGAGATTTTGGTTACGTGAAATGAAAAAACGGTTGAAATGTTTAAGAGATGTAGCTGATGAGCTGCATATTGCATGGGAGATACATGCTAAGTGTAAGCTGTGCCTTCATTGTCTTTTTATATCATCACAATTGAAGTTCACTTACAGCCATGCAGTTATGCAATGGAATAACTATGGCGTGTACAGGACCCTAATTCTAGGTGGCAAAAGATCCCCTCCTACATAAAAAAACATCAGGGTCATAAGGGTGGAGCAACAATAAGGTACAGTGCCTTATAGCGATGTCATTAATAATACTACATTTGTTTTAGTTTGTGCTGATTAATATAACTTTCTTATGGTTTGAGCTACATTCTCCCTGGTTCAGCGCTCTAAATCCTCTGCAATTCTGGCAATTTGCAGACACCACTAGGGGGAGCTAAGGATCTTATGGATCTTACTAGGCACCGCTAAGTTGAGTTGTCATTACGTTCAGTGTATAGTAAACTCCCACTAGTGGCAGCCAGAATCTCTTTTAACACTTTAAAGGGAGAGTCCCATCTCGGCCTTTCACAATAAGTGGTTCCATGATACAGATACAGCGTAGTTTGCTGTCCTACGATGTTCACGTAGTTCCCATTCACTGCTATGGGAGTTAAAGAAACAGCAGCGCCCAACCTGGTCAGTTCTGATTACAGTGATTTTTTATCTCTGCCATGAAAGGCCAAGAGGGGACATCCCCTTAAAGGGGTTCTGCAGTTGTTTAAAACTGATTATCTATCCTCTATCCTCTGGATAGATCATCAGCATCTGATCGGCGGGGGTCCGACACCCAGGACCCCTGCCGATCAGCTGTTTGAGAAGGCAGTGGCGCTGCAGCGCCACGGCCTTCTCTGTGTTTTCCTCAGGCCCAGTGACGTCACGACTAGTATCACTGGCCTGGGCGGGGCTAAGCTCTGTTCACATGAATGGAGCTTAGCCCCGCCCAGGCCAGTGATAGTAGTCGTGATGTCACTGGACCTTAGGAAAACACAGAGAAGGCCGCGGCGCTCCTGGAGCGCCACTGCCTTCTCAAACAGCTGATCGGCGTGAGTCCTGGTTGTCAGACCCCCGCCGATCAGATGCTGATGATCTATCCAGCGGATAGATCATCAGTTTTAAACAACTGCAGAACCCCTTTAAGAATGTGATTTTGGTCTTTGGGATTCACGCTTAACTTTTTAAATCTTTTCACTGATGCTTCTGTCTGAGATTTTGTTAATTTTTTGTTTTTTCGAGGGGACATATAAATATATATATATTTACATACCGTATTTTTTTGCATTATAAAACGCACCTGATTATAAGATGCACCTAGATTTTGGAGGAGGAAAATAAGAAAATATATTTTCCTCAGAAAAGACCCCTAGTCTTCTTCAGACCTCAGATCAGATCCCCATATCAGACCTAAAATCAGATCCTCACATCAGATCTCAGATCAGATCCTCATGTCAGACCTCAGATCAGACCCCCACGTCAGACCTCAGATCAGACCCCCACATCAGAAGCCCCTATCATACCTCAGATCAGACCCCCATATCAGCTCAGACCCCCATGTCAGACTTCAGATTATAATGAAGGTGCTCACTAGTATTTTCTTTATGAGATGCACTGCCACCCCCCTTCCCCCACACACACACTTTTTGGGGAAAAAACTGTATCTTATAAAGCGGAAAATATGGTGTGTGTGTGTATATACAGTACAGACCAAAAGTTTGGACACACCTTCTCATTCAAAGAGTTTTCTGTATTTTCATGACTATGAAAATTGTAGATTCACACAGAAGGCATCAAAACTATGAATTAACACATGTGGAATTATATACTTAACAAAAAAGTGTGAAACAACTGTAAATATGTCTTATATTCTAGGTTCTTCAAAGTAGCCACCTTTTCCTTTGATTACTGCTTTGCACACTCTTGGCATTCTCTTGACGAGCTTCAAGAGGTAGTCACCTGAAATGGTTTTCACTTCATAGGTGTGCCCTGTCAGGTTTAATAAGTGGGATTTCTTGCCTTATAAATGGGGTTGGGGCCATGAGTTGTGTTGGGCAGAAGTCAGGTGGATACACAGCTGATAGTCTTACTGAATAGACTGTTAGAAATTGTATCATGGCAAGAAAAAAGTAGCTAAGTAAAGAAAAACGAGTGGCCATCATTACTTTAAGAAATAAAGGTCAGTCAGTCCGAAAAATTGGGAAAACTTTGAAAGTGTCCCCAAGTGCAGTCGCAAAAACCATCAAGTGCTACAAAGAAACTGACTCATATGAGGACCACCCCAGGAAAGGAAGACCAAGAGTCACCTCTGCTGCGGAGGATAAGTTCATCCGAGTCACCAGCCTCAGAAATCGCAGGTTAACAGCAGCTCAGATTAGAGACCAGGTCAATGTTTCACAGAGTTCTAGCAGCAGACACATCTCTACAACAACTGTTAAGAGGAGACTGTGTGCAGTAGGCCTTCATGGTAAAATAGTTGCTAGGAAACCACTGCTAAGGACAGGCAACAAGCAGAAGAGACTTGTTTGGGCTAAAGAACACAAGGAATGGACATTAGACCAGTGGAAATCTGTGCTTTGGTCTGATGAGTCCAAATTTGAGATCTTTGGTTCCAACCACCGTGTCTTTGTGCGACGCAGAAAAGGTGAACGGATGGACTCTATATGCCTGGTTCCCACCGTGAAGCATGGAGGAGGAGGTGTGATGGTGTGGGGGTGCTTTGCTGGTGACACTGTTGTGGATTTATTCAAAATTGAAGGCATAATGAACCAGCATGGCTACCACAGCATCTTGCAACGGCATGCTATTCCGTCCGGTTTGCGTTTAGTTGGACCACAATTTATTTATCAACAGGACAATAACCCAACACACACCTCCAGGCTGTGTAAGGACTATTTGACCAAGAAGGAGAGTGATGGGGTGCTACGCCAGATGACCTGGTCTCCATAGTCACCAGACCTGAACCCAATCAAGATGGTTTGGGGTGAGCTGGACCGCAGAGTGAAGGCAAAAGGGCCAACAAGTGCTAAGCATCTATTCTCTGTAATAGAATAGCATAGTTTTGATGCCTTCAGTGTAAATCTACAATTTTCATAGTCATGAAAATACAGAAAACTCTTTGAATGAGAAGGTGTGTCCAAACTTTTGGTCTGTACTATATATATATATATATATATATATATATATATATATTAGAGATGAGCGAATCATGCTAAATTTTATTCGCCAAACTTTTCCTAAGATTCGTATATTCGACGAATAGAGTCGTTGAATTTGTGTACAAAATATATGTAATTATATGGCTTTTAGCGAACATTCGCGCTCTAATAACGAACGTTCAGGTAAAAAGGTACACAACCTCTGTGAACACGTACGCATAACCGTACAATGTGCGTACGAAAATGACGGGCTTTGCTGGAGAGGAATGGTGGAGCAGGAGGAATGCTCTGAGTCTGACCCCTGGCTACATATGGGTACTGTATCAGCAGATGACAGCAGATCATCCGGCTGAGACTGAGATGAGCGTGCCATCCACTCCACTTCCTCATCCACTTTCTCCTCCACTACAATTTTGCACCTTGGTGGGTTAGCCTGGTGGAACACCGGCCAAGTATTGGAAATACTACTAGTAGATGCTCCGGCTACAGGTCATTTGGCACTGCTGCCCTGTGCCACCTTCTTTTTTTTTAGAGCTCGAGGTCTGGCTGGAACTGGACCCCTTTTGCTTATCCATTCCAGACATTTTTCAATTCACTCTGTGGCCCTGCAGCTGGTCTTTGTCCCTGTATCTCCCTGTCTCTCCCTATCTCTCCCTATCTCTCTTTCCCTGCCTGATTAATTACTAGCCCTGCATTTGCCCTGCAGTATCCCTGCAGTATCCCTGATATGTGTAATATGGATTCCCAGAGCAATTACACCCCAATTTTCACAAAACAGGTCTCAGAACTTCACACACAGTGCTTCTGCTCGTCTCAGCAGTCGTAGCAGAAGTGATGCGTCACTGGCTTACCGAGCCTGAGCCAATCAGAGCAAGCCCTGCCCACTAGGTCAGGTGACCGCTTTCTTCCCGGGCTTTTGCACACGATAAGCGAACTAACAGTAACAGGAACAGTAATGATAATGAATTGAATTCGTACACAACAGTAACTTATACGTAGCAATAGCGTATAATTTATAGGACAAACTACGTAGCGAATGCATACAAAGCCGAAGCGAATCACCTAATATTCAGATTCGCTTCGCAGCTAAAAATTTCCAAGATTCGATACAAATTGGCGAATAGATTCGCTCATCTCTAATATATATATATATGTATTCTTTTTATGCATAAAAATTAATATTTATTTTTTACTCTATTTTGTTCTAGTGAAAAAAATATTCATCTTAACCCTTTTCACTGCATCGAACCCCAGAGAGCGACAGCCTGAGGTAGGACAACGTGACACAGAACTTCATCATTGTCGGGGTCCCTGTTGCAACATCCTCTGCCCCAGCTCCCACAGGGGCTCACAGCATATCCACCAGAAAAAAAGGATGTAAAGCCATGGTCATTATTAGAGATGAGCAAGCACTAAAATGCTTGGGTGCTCGTTATTCGAGTCGAACTTTTCCCGATGCTCGGGTGCTCGTTTCGAATAACGAACCCCATTGAAGTCAATGGGAGACTCGAGCATTTTTGCGGGGGACCAAGGCTCTGCCTAGGGAAGGCTGGGTGAAAACCTGGAAACCTCAGAAAATGATGGAAACACCATGGAAATGGACAGGAAACAGCAGGGGCAGCATGCATGGATGCCTCTGAGGCTGCCTAATCCCACCATTACCCCAAATTCTCAGGCAACAGCCTGGTGGTTACCCTCATGGCAATTGTGCTCACCCTGACCAAGAAAAGCCAGGCAAATACCCTTCACATGTTAGGGAAGCACCAAAATAGGTGCAACGAAGGTCCATCACCGCCTGCAGGTGACACCACTGCTCATGCTGGCACTGCAGCTGACATCAAGTTTAGTATCTGTTCTTATCAGTTGCTGTGGCTGTTGGTGGTAAAGTGGTGAGCATAGCTGCTTCCCAAGCAGTTGACCCCGGTTCCATTCCCGTCTATCGCAGGAAGCAATTAAAAAATCAGTACAATATCTAATACATCCCCTACCCGGGTAAATTGTTTGGAGAGAGGGCCTGTAGGTGGGGGGGAAGGAGGTTTCGCTGGAAGAGCCAGAGGAGTGCCCCCTGGGCTAGCCTGTGTGGTGGTGACAACAGCTGGAATGGATTTGGGAAAACTGTTGCTTTAACCCGTATGGTATCGATTCTTCTCAGTTTAATACCGTATATGTCCCCTATCTTGGGACCCTATATTTAATGGATTTTTCGAACACGGAAAACGGAAAAAGAGCTTGCTCTGGCCAGGGGAGTGTCTTTCCCACTGCAGCTAAGGGGACGTGTCCATGCTCTGCCTATCACAGGTCAGGAGGCAATTAAAAGAAGAAAAACAAAAAACATCAGTACAACATCTAATACGTCCCCTATCCGGGTAAATAGTATGGAGAGAGGGCCTGTAGGTGGGGGGAAGGAGGTTTCGCTGGAAGAGCCAGAGGAGTGCCCCCTGGGCTAGCGTGTGTGGTGGTGATAACAGCCGGATGGATTTAGAATGACGACGCAGGACCCCAACTTAAAAATTTAGCATCAACCGGTACAGTCGTAAATTATGAGATTGATCAAGTGTGGTATGTATACTACTCAGTTTAAAACTGTATATGGCAGCTATCCGTAAAAATGGTTTGGAGAGAGAGAAAGATAGGACAAAGACGTAAATTGTTTGGAGAGAGGGCCTGTAGGTGGGGGGCAGGCTGGGGGGAAGGAGGTTTCGCTGGAAGAGCCAGAGGAGTGCTCCCTGGGCTAGCGTGTGTGGTGGTGACAACAGCCGGATGGAGTTAGAATGACGACACAGGACCCCAACTTAAAAATTTAGCATCAACCGGTACAGTCGTAAATTATGAGATTGATCAAGTGTGGCATGACTTTTTAGATGGAGATTGCATGTGGTCACGTACTCCCTGGAACCCTATAGTCACCCCTTCTCTGATGTGCTAGCCCAGATCATTCTCTGCCCCAATTCGCAAGAGAATCCGTGTTTCCGTGTGCTGACAGTGTGAATTTACCAGTGTTGTCTGAGGAGGTGGTGGACAATGGCGAGACACAGGTGTCGGGGGGTGAGGTAGTTGTATGGGAAGCAAGTTACAGTGGGGACTCCTTGGGGGGACTTTCTCATGATGGGACAGATTCAACTTGGGTGGATCAGGCACAGGAACAGATGAATTTTTTAGGGGGTTTATTTAACTTTTATTTAGCAAAAATAACCACAGAGATATTTATTCGTTATCTTCTCTGAGCAGTCTGGTGTTGGGGTTCGTCACTTTGATGGCGAGCTGTGCCGCTCTCTCCACAATGGTCTGTAGGTTCTTAGATGGAGACTTTGTCGGCGATTTCAGTACAGAAGGACTTGTTGCTCATCCACAGAACCTCGACCTCCTTGACATTGTGGACAAGGAATTTGCGGGTGGACCAGGAATTTGCGGAACCCTGTGGGCAGCATGTGTTTGGTCTTCTACTTGCTACCGTATCCAATGTTGGGCAATATAGATTCGCAAGTAATATTATTTTTCACACCTATCCCAAAAATAAAAATGTATGCAGTTTGCGCAAATAAAACTGGAAACTGGAATTGGAGAGAGGGCCTGTAGGTGGACCTCCGGAAAAATTGTTTGGAGAGAGGGCCTGTAGGTGGAACTCCGGAAAAATTGTTTGGACAGAGGGCCTGTAGGTGGAACTCCGGAAAAATTGTTTGGAGAGAGGGCCTGTAGGTGGACCTCCGGAAAAATTGTTTGAAGAGAGGGCCTGTAGTGGACCTCCGGAAAAATTGTTTGGAGAGAGGGCCTGTAGGTGGAACTCCGGAAAAATAGTTTGAAGAGAGGGCCTGTAGGTGGACCTCCGGAAAAATTGTTTGAAGAGAGGGCCTGTAGGTGGACCTCCGGAAAAATTGTTTGGAGGCAGGGCCTGTAGGTGGAACTCCGGAAAAATTGTTTGAAGAGAGGGCCTGTAGGTGGACCTCCGGAAAAATTGTTTGAAGAGAGGGCCTGTAGGTGGACCTCCGGAAAAATTTTTTGGAGAGAGGGCCTGTAGGTGGACCTCTGGAAAAATTGTTTGAATAGAGGGCCTGTAGGGGGCCCTCCTGAAAAATTGTTTGAAGAGAGGGCCTGTAGGTGGACCTCTGGAAAAATTGTTTGAATAGAGGGCCTGTAGGGGGCCCTCCTGAAAAATTGTGCTAAAAGAGTGCCAGTTGGACCTCTAAAAAATGGCGTTTTTTGGGTCAGCGTTAGGCAAAGACGATATGGAGGAGGAGGAGGAGTAGGAGGAGGAGTAGAGAAGAGGAATTGGATACATAAGTTATTTAAATCTTTAGCTGCTTTCCCCCGGAGGAGATTTGAATTCCGGTGAAATCCAGGCTTTGTTCATTTTAATAAGCGTCAGCCTGTCAGCGCTGTCAGTTGACAGGCGTGTACGCTGCAGGGCAGGCCAGCACCTCCAAGGCGTACAGCGCCAGTTCAGGCCACGTGTCCAGCTTTGAAACCCAGTAGTTGTATGGAGCAGAGTGATCGCTACGGACGTTGGTATGGTCAGCTAGGTACTCCCTCACCATCTTTCTGTACAGCTCCCCCCTACTCTGCCTAGACTGGGGACAGGTGACAGTGTCTTGCTGGGGTGACATAAAAGTGGCAAAGGCCTTGGAGAGCGTTCCCCTGCCAGTGCTGGACAAGCTGCCTGCTCGACTCCTCTCCCCCGCTACTTGGCCCACAGAACCATGCCCTCTGCCGCTAGCGGCCTCAGATGGGAAGAATTGTTTCAGCTTGTGCACCAGGGCCTGTTGATATCTATTCACTCTCATACTCCTTTCCTCTGCAGGGATGAGAGTGGAAAGGTTCTGCTTGTACCGTGGGTCCAGGAGAGTGAACACCCAGTAATCGGTGTTTGAAAAAAATTCTTCTAACGCGAGGGTCACGGGATAGGCAGCCTAACATGAAGTCTGCCATGTGCGCCAGAGTCCCAACACACAAGAATTCCCTCTCCTCACTGGCCTGACTCTCCATTTCCTCCTCCTCCTCCAAGTCCTCCTCTTCAGCCCATACACGCTCAAGAGTTAAGGACTGAGCACTGGTACCCTCTACTGTCTCGCCAACATTCTCCTCCTCTTCCTCCTCATCCTCATCCCCCTCCTCCGATACGCGCTGAGAAACAGACCGGAGGGTGCTCTGGCTATCAAGCGACGAATCTTCCTCCACCGTCTCTTGTGACAAGCGCAAAGCATCCGACTTGATGCTGAGCAGTGAGTTTTTCAACAGGCAAAGCAGCGGGATGGTGAGGCTGATAATGGCGGCATCGCCGCTGACCATCTGTGTTGACTCCTCAAAGTTGCTCAACACCTGGCAGATATCAGACATCCACGTCCACTCCTCATTGTAGACTTGAGGAATCAGAGAGACCTGACTACCAGTTCTGGTGGAAGATGACATCTGGCAGTCTACAATCGCTCTGCGCTGCTGGTAAACTCTGGATAACATGTTCAATGTGGAATTCCATCTCGTGGGCACGTCGCACAACAGTCGGTGAGCGGGCAGTTGTAGGCGGCGCTGCGCTGCCTTGGGAGTGGCAGCATCTGTGGTTGACTTGCGGAAATGCGCACAGATGCGGCGCACCTTGGTGAGCAAATCAGACAGATTGGGGTATGTCTTGAGGAACCGCTGAACTATTAGATTGAACACGTGGGCCAGGCATGGCACATGTGTCAGTCTGCCGAGTTGCAGAGCCGCCACCAGGTTACGCCCGTTGTCACACACAACCATGCCTGGCTTGAGGTTCAGCGGTGCCAGCCACACACCGGTCTGCGCCGTGATGCCCTGTAACAGCTCTTGGGCGGTGTGCCTTTTGTCACCTAAGCTCAGCAGTTTGAGCACCGCCTGCTGGCGCTTACCTACGGCACTGCTGCTGCGCCTAGAGCTACCCGACTGAAGGCGCCGTGCCCACGGATGGTAATTCGGTG